>JAJIBD010034746.1:0-15584 GCA_021461705.1 Cryptotis parvus
TGGAGGCGCGGGGAACTCCGGAACTGTGGCTGCCATCAGATCTTGGTATTTCTCTCCCACCTCTGGTTTACTCCTCCGTGAACTGTAGTAAGAAAAATTCAGCAACGGACAGGAAGCGACTCTAACTTTCCCGGAACAGGGCGGCCCAGGGTCAGGGACCTTGAACACCTTTATGAAGCTTGTGCAAAGTCAGCCCAGAGGGATAAAAGCAAACCTTTGGATCCAAGGAAAATCTTGATTATTAAAACACTCTTCTGTGTAAAAAGCAATCGGACGGAAGTGGGAAGCTTATGTTTTGTTTTCCTTAGGAGTCACGCCCAGTTGTGTTCAGGGATCACATATGGAGTAGGGACCGATGGGGTCACAGGATTGAGCAAGTCTGCCACCTGTGAGACAAGTGTCCTTCTGGCTCTCTCCAGCTTTTTTTTTTTGTAAGTGGCAGGTCCACCATGAGTCGTCTATGTAGGTGTCTGTTCAAGCCCGAAATTAGGAATGCAGTGTGAAGTAAGTCCTCAGGTGCATGATCTGCTCCCACACAGAATCTCCGGCTCTTGGCCTCTGTACCTTTGCCATCTGCTCAGAAGCCCAGACGCACTCCTCTCCAGCAGGTCGCCAGCCTGGGCCATTCTCCGTCACACTACTGGAGTGTCTGTAGGGACGCCTCCAGCCTCACTGAACACCTGGGACTGCCACTCCTGCCGGACCAGCTCTGAGCAGAGAGATGGGAGTGATGGGTCGTGGGGTGGCTGATAGGAATGGAAGCCAGGAAATGTAGGCGCCTGGCAAAGGAGGTGGTGTAGGGATGAGTGACCAGCACCATGGATTTCAGGCTCAGGAGGTGAGCTAGCTGAAAAACCAGCCCTCCACTTGGAGAGAGGTGAGACTTCCTCTTCTGCTCTTGGTGCTCCATTTTCATTAGGTCCTGGACTCAGGTGAAACCATACATCCTGGAACCATATACATACATAAGCGAGAAACCATTTATCTTCGTGGTGGCCCTTGGTTTCCAGGTCTAGCCTCTGCTGTGAGGGGATGTAATGCCTTTAATTCTCTTTTTCTTTTGGGAGGGTGTAGGGCGAAGGGACATACTGGGGACTCCCCAGGCCTCTCACATGCACAGCCTGTGTTTCAACTCTTTGAGCCATTCCCCCACCCCAATTCCCCTTCCCTTACACTCAGCATTATTCTGATGAGCAAGTATCTTGAAGAGATTTGCCTGCCCATCACTGGGGATACCCAAGGAAGAAGCAGATAGTGAAGGTCATTTTCAGTCACTGGGGCCTGCCCTGAGGTCACATGACCTGCAGGCAGGGAAGGGTCACAGGGGCGTCAGGGTTCGTCCCAGTTAAAGGAACTTAGAAAAGTTATCTGGCAAGCTCCAGAGCGTTGTAAAAAGTCACCAGGAGTGTCTGATTTATCATGTGGAATTTAGGCCCCAGGGCTGGAGTACGCCTTTAGCAGCATGGAATATGGTCCCCAAATGGGAAAATGCCAGAACTGACCCCGACTTTTTTTTTTTTTGGTCATACCCGCAATGCTCAGGGGTTTCTCCTGGCTATGCACTCAGGAATTACTCCTGGCGTCCTAGGGGACCATATGGGGTGCCGAAACCCAGGCCAGACAACATTGTGTGCAAGCAAACGCCTACCACTAGGGCTATCGCTCAGGCCCCGAACCTGGTGACTCTTTTTTTTTTTTTTTTTGCCTTTATGGCTACACGGCAATGCTCAGGGGCTACTCCTGGCTCTGCACTCAGGAATCACTCCTGTAAAGGTGCTCGGACCATATGGGATGCGGGATCAAACCCAGGCCGGCAGAGTGCGGGCTGCGGTGCAAGGCAGACGCCCTACCCGCTGGGCTATCGCTCGGCCCTGAACCTGGTGACTCTTAACTGACTCCTTCTTTTGGTTTTGTTTTATGTTTTGGGCCACACCCAGCAGTGCTCGGCCTTACTTCCAATCAGGGAACATACGTGGTAGGGCTCGGGACCATGTGGGGTGCTGGCCATTGAACCCAGATTGGCCATGTGGAAGGCAAGCACCTGCTAAGTTAATACTGTTTCTCCAGCCATGACTCCTGATTTTGGTTGGGCAACAAGGAGGGGGGGTCTCACCGTGAGACATGTTCTTGTGTCTTTTGGAGGGTGGCATTTGAGGTCTGGCTCTTTCCCTGCTTCTCCATTATCCGGTCTTTGCCTGCTGTCTTCCTCTCCAAGTCCTGGCTTGGCTTGGGAAGGAGGACACCAGCCAGAACCGACTTTGAGAGAGTAAGTCCTGATACCTGCCTACTCCGTCCTTGTAGACCCAGCCAAGACACTGAGCCCGCTTTCACATAGTAGCTGCTAATACAAGTAAGATGCAACCCCCTGGGATAGGGAGTTTTTTTGTGTGTGTGAGGTGTGAGGTGTCACGCCTGGAAGTGCTCAGGGCCTGCTACCAGCTCCTTCTTGGTAGTTGCTCTTGTAAGGCGGTGCTTGGGGGGACATGGATTGTAGGCATGGAATAAGGCGGTGCTTGGGGGACATGCATTGTGGGCATGGAATAAGGTGCTTGGGGACGTGCATTGTGGGGGTGGAATAAGGTGCTTGGGGGGACGGGGATTGTGGGGATGGAATAAGGCGGTGCGGGGACCTGCATATATGGGCATGGAATAAGGCGGTGCTGGGGACATGCATTGTGGGCATGGAATAAGGCGGTGCTTGGGGGATGCACTGTGGGCATGGAATAAGGTGCTTGTGGGCGTGCATTGTGGGGATGGAATAAGGTGCTTGGGGACATGCATTGTGGGGATGGAATAAGGTGCTTGGGGATGCTATTCTGGGGATGGAATAAGGTGCTTGGGGGACATGCATTGTGGGATGGAATAAGGTGCTTGGGGACATGCATTGTGGGCATGGAATAAAGCGGTGCTCTGGGGGACTGTATTGTGGGGATGGAATAAGGTGCTTGGGGGACATGCATTGTGGGGATGGAATAAGGTGCTTGGGGGACGGCATTGTGGGGATGGAATAAGGTGCTTGGGGACGTACATTGTGGGGATGGAATAAGGAGCTTGGGAACATGCATTGTAGGCATGGAATAAGGCGGTGCTTGGGGACGTGCATTGTGGGCATGGAATAAGGCGGTGCTTGGGGACTGCATTGTGGGCATGGAATAAGACGTGTGCTTGGGGGGACGTGCATTGTGGGCATGGAATAAGGCGGTGCTTGGGGGACTTATTGTGGGCTTGGAATAAGGCGGTGCTTGGGGGACGCATTGTGGGGATGGAATAAGGTGCTTGGGGACGCGCATTGTGGACATGGAACCCAGGCGCCTGTCATCTTTCGGGCTATCTCTGACTTATCAGAGTTTCACCGTCACTGTGTCACTGTCTTCCCATTGTTCATCGATTAGCTAACAGAGTTTATAATTTTTATTTTTTTGGCGGGTTTTGGGGTGGGTGAGGGAAGAGCTTCCTCTTGTGCTCAGACATCTGTGCTCTGTGCTCCTGGCTGTGCTCAAGGATTACACTGTATGTGATTCTGGGGATCAAACCAGGCCTGCCACGTTCAAGGCAAGTGCCTTGTCTGCTGTATTATCTCTCTAGTCCCACCAGAGTTTCTTTAAATGAGTGTCTGATCCTGGTTGATAATAGTGTGGTCATTAATTCAGCTCTCAGGTAGTCTCCTGTGAGAGAGATGCAGTTCTTCAACCCCGTTTCACAGATGGCGAAACTGAAGTACAGGAAGCTTGTCACACTAAGTGACTCTGATGGAGAGTTCAGTCCTGCCCACTGCCCTTCAGCCCATGCTCTTGGCTCTCTCTGCTGTGCCTGAGAGTGGCCCCAACTCCAGCTGTGGAGCCCAGGCTCACACGCCCCCTCCTTACCCAGCGGATCTGCAGGTGGCCTTCAGAATCTTCTATGTCCAAATGCTCTAGCCCGGACGACAAGAATCCACCCCTCCTGCCGAGTCACTTGGTGCTTAGTCACAATGACCTCTGATGATGTGTGCTACATCTCTGGGGTTGGTGAGAAAGGAAGGACAAATGTACACAGTGGAGAGCCACTGACTACTACCTGTCTCTTTGACCCTTTTCCAGTGCAGGAATGCAACATGTGGAACAGTTTTTCTGGTTCTGAATGATTAAAGAAATGGTCTACAAATGACTTGGTTTTCACTGTAGCTCGCCTTTAGGGAAACAGCTGAGAACAATTTTGCCGTGAGTGAGAGCTGTCTAGTCCAAGATGTCCTTTTTTTTTTAATTAGGTGGGGTGGGTCGTACCTGGCAATGCTTGAAGCTTACTCCTTTTCTGCACTCATGAGTTACTGCTGGCAGGCCTGGGGGAACCATAAGGGATGCCAGTGATAAAATCCCGGTCGGCTGTATGCAAGTAAATGCCCTACCCGCTGTACAGCTCCAGTCCCCAGTCCAGGACTTTTTAAACTCTCTGCACGTAGCCTCTCCTTTTTTTTTTTTTTTTTTTTGGGAGGGGGGTCACACTACAGCGATGCTCAGGGCTTACCTCTGACTCTGCACTCAGGAGTTACTCATGGCAGTGCTCACGGCATCCATATGGGATGTCGGGTATCGAACCCAGGTCGACGGCTTGCAAGTCTAATGCCCGCTCTACCGCTCTGGCCCCCTTCTTCCTTTTTATTTATCTGTTTATTTTTTGCTTTTTTGGGTCATACCCGGCAATACTCAGGGTTGCTCCTGGCTCTGGGCTCAGGAATTACTCGGCGTGCTCAGGGGACCATATGGGATGCCCAGGGTCTGCCGCCGTGAGGCAAACACCCTACCCGTGTGCTGTCACCCAGTCACCCCCCTTCTTCCTTTTTAGTTAAAATTTTGTTGTTTTGTGATCACAGTCAGCGGTACTCAGGGCTTACTCCTGGGTGTTCAGAGATCACTTGTGGCAATGCTCAGGAGGCCGTATAGGATATTGGGGATCAAGTGCCCTACCTGTTGTACTGTCTCTTTAGCTCCCAGAGGATGATCTTAGGGTCACCGGAAGCTCTGTGGCCCGTGCTCCAGATGGCTTTGGCTACTGCCATTTGGGGTTGGCGCTTCAGTTTGTGGTTTGGAAGGAAGAAAGTGTTGCTGTGGGGCTCTGGCAGCTGCACCTGCACTGGTCTCATGTCTGGCTGAGCCATTGCTTGAGCTGGTGCAGATGACCTGCTCGGGAGCCTTTCCTGGCCAAGGAAGTCCCCTGCAGCCCTATGTGCTTGTGACCTCCTGGCAGGGGGAAATGGTGTTGCCGTTGCTTTTTGGGCCACATCCGGCATTGCTCAGGGTTACTCCTGGCTCTGTACTCAGGAATTCCTCCTGGCAGTGTTCGGGAACCATACGGGATGCCAGGGATCAAACCCCGATTGGCTGTGTGCAAGCAAATGCTCTACCTGCTGTGCTATCACTCCGCCCCAGCATTTTTTTTTTTTGTTTGTTTGTTTTGCTTTTTTGGGTCACACTCGGCAATTCTCAGGGGTTACTCCTGACTCTGCACTCAGGAATTACTCCTGGCGATGCTCGGGACCATATGGGATGCCGAAGATTGAACCTGGGTTGGCCGTATGCAAGGCAAATGCCCACCCAGTCGCGATCACTCCGGCCCTGTATTCAGGGCTTTTGTATTTGAGATGCTTCGCAGAGCAGATGGGCGGTTCTGAGCACCCAGGATGTTGGGAGCAGAGTGGTGGGGTTGTCAGGTGACAGATGCATTTTGTGACCAACTTGGTGAACTTGTGACGTTGGCTAAGAAAGCCTGGCACTCTTTATATGGGCTGCGTGTGATATGTGCCTGAGACTGGCTTGGCAAGGCTGGTCCAGGGCTGGAGGGCCAGTAGCCTGGGGCTGTGACTGGCTTGGTGTACTAGGAGTGTTGAGGGCAGGGTGTGGAGGCATGAAGATCAGACCCTGCGCCATGTGCTGTGGGTAGCAGGAACAGCTGCCCAAGATTACGAAGAGATCTCCATGGGGGTGTCAGGAGCATAGCCCGCTTGCTGGCTCCAGTCCTGCTCTGAGACTTCCCTGCACCTCTGTTTCTCACCTGTTAGGTGAACCTAACAACGCAGCTGACTTTCTAGGTATGTTGTGGGGATTAGAGCAGAAGTTAGAAGTAATGGGTGTAAAGCACGTGCTTCATAGCGGCTGGCTGTTCGGATTCTTCGAGAATGAACAAGACCGAAGCAGGTCCCAGGTGCTTGTGTGTGTGTGGGGGGGTGCGTATGTGCGCTGCATACACTTGAGGATACATAAAGGCATTTGTGTGTGGGAGTGCGTACGTAGTGTGTATCGCCGTACATGACACATTCTGATGCATAAAGGCGCTTGTGTGTGTGCAGCATACATGCTTGAGGATGCATAAAGGTGCGCTTTCTCTGTGTGCATGCATGCATGTGTGTCGGGAACGCAGCAGGGGTCCCCGACAGTGTCAGGACAGAGGTTCTCTTCTACCTCCGAGGCCGGGAGAACAGATGAAAAACTCACGAGTCCGGTGCAGTTCCAAAATGACTTTTAATAGTACAAAAGCTCTTTCACAGCACTCCAATATAATGAACAAACTTTAGCTCTGGTCCGAACTTAGACCATACAAAAGAGCCTAAGTCTCCCACCAAAGAGAGAGGGATCTCACCCGAGCTGAGTCCTACCCAGAAGAAGGAGCAAAGGGCCAAAGAGCAAAAAGCCAAACGCCAAAAGCCACAAGTTCTGAGGAGCCAAAAGCCGAAAGCTAAAAGGCCCAAAAGGCAAAAGGGAAGTGGGCCTCAAGTCAGCCCCTTATAAACACCAAAGTAATCCAACCGGGAGGGCATGTCAACAAAGAACCCTAAACAGAGTGTAGTGCCACACCCTATTGCAGGTATAAACAAAGGTTATGCCAAGGTCTAATCCTTAGATTATCTCTTATGTAAAACACTGAGAGAGAGAGAGAGGGCTGATATAAAGTAATACATCTTAACTTCATGAGCTTCATGTAATCTAGATGGTACCCACAAGGTCCTTCTTATTATCTGCACCAGGGTGATTCTGAATATCTTGTTCTCGTGTCCTGAAAGGGTCACACTCGCCTGCTTAGAGCAAACTGGTATGATCCTTCCTATAGTCTTCTTATAGTCTCAGCGTAGCCAGGGTGGTAGTCTCCTGGTAAATTCTAACTGTCCCACGCTGCAGTGGGTATAAAGAGGAGCTGTGCCCAATCTAGAAAACATAGAAGTCTTAGTAGATGTATAAGTCAGAAGTTATTCAATCAAGGTGACTTCTGTAACTGCCACACACCCTCTAGTAGTGTTTACATAGAAGAGAGGTCTCATTAGAATGAACCTTGGCTTAAATAAGATTAAGCTGGAGTGGGCAAAACAACAAAACCTCGCAGGTTAGCTAAACCTGTCCCTCCAACACATGTGTTCTCTTGCATACACGCTTGAGGATGCATAAAGGCACGCTTTCTGTGTGTGTGTGCGTGCATGCATGTGTTCTTTTGCATACATGCTTGAGGATGCATAAAGGCGTATTTCTGTGGTGTGTGTGTGTGTGTGTGTGTGTGTGTGTGTGTGTCGGGATCGCCACAGGGGTCCCCTAACAGTACAGGGAAGCGAAGTTCCCTTCTACCTCCAAAGCCGGGGGAATGGATGAAGACTCAGGAATCCGAGCAGTTTTAAAAAGGCTTTACTTATCACAGGTTCAGGCATACAAGTGAGCAGTAGGAAAAACCTGTGCTTAGGATTCCTGGCTAGAACCCCAGCCACGTGTAGGCCAAGATGGCGCCACCACGTGTAAAGGCCCTGTAAAGAGGAGACAAAGACAAGACTCCCAAGAAGAGTGCGAGCCCAAAAAGAGAGCCCAGAGAGAGAGAGAGAGAGAGAGAGAGAGAGAGAGAGAGAGAGAGAGAGAGAGAGAGAGAGAGAGAGAGAGAGAGAAAGCAGGCTGGTTTTATACCCCTACAACTCAGACCTCCCACTATTATGGGAAGCAGGAAGGGTCAGGTAATTTGTCCCAGCACCTCACCTAGGCCCTATTATATGCTAATGTTCTGAGCCAAGATCTGCCTGGAAAAGCCTTTTATAGGGTAGAGAAGGGGGTTTCTGAGATGGCATGTCTCTGTACCAAAGACTAATACTAATGCCAGTTAAATATTTCTCCAAGCCTTCACAAGAGTCTCATCTACTTCACAGTAGTTTTGTATTTTAGTTGCCTTTGAGTTACCAGGGAGCCATGCTTGCTTGCTTGGAGGCAAACAGCAGTTCTCTCTGGTTTAATTACTTAGAGATCCAACGTGGCCAGGAAAATTTGCTGGTAAGATCTAGCTAGTCCCACGATGATTGTGGTAGCATGAGAGAATATTTATACCAGCCAGTACAGAATACATGGTCAGATAACTGCCACATTTAGACTACCCCCCTATCTATGAAGTGACCTGCAGGAGGCAATCCAGGGCAGATGCAGAGGCTCTTAGAGGAGTCCTGCAACATATGTGTATGTGTGTGCATGCGTGCATGCATGTGTTCACTTGCATACACTCTTGAGGATGCATAAAGGCACGCTTCTCAGGGAGGCCCACCTGGGAGGTGGTGGCTCACGGTGCTTTGCCCAGTGCCTTACCCACAGTGAGTGCTGAATGAGTAGCCATTCGGTGGTGTGAGGTTGTGTGTAGCTCACTGAGAACTCCCAAAACCACCGCAGCACTTTGGACAGGGCTGGGATTGTTCGCACCGACATGTTTTGCTTGTTGTCACGTTCATGCTGGGTCCCTGGGCCTGGTCTGGCACAGAGTGGGCACTCAGAAATCAGTTCCTGAGCAAATGCAACAAATGGCTATTTATATTTTGACATAAAGAGCAACAGCTCCCTTAGCCAGCACGCCTTGCAGCTGCCCCTGTGGGGTAGCCAGGATGAAGGCCTGTGGCTGCCTGCAGAAACTCCTTTGGGGGCCACGGAGGGGGTGCTGCAGAGCCAGCTGGCCGGGCCTCACGCTGGGATGAGCTTGCTTCTGTGGATGTGAGCTGGGCTGAGGGGCACACACAAGCTAGGGCCTCTCACAACTGTGGATCCCTGCTAATGCGTAGGAGGGTGGAGAGATGCCGAGGGCTGCCTCGCGGCGCTGCCCGGCAGATTGAGCATGCACCTGCATGCCTGTCTGGGGTAGGACCAGGGGCTGCACACACCTGCCCTTGGCCTTCTCTGCCTGCTCAGGCCCTCACCCAGCCGGGGCTTCGCCGTTGCCTGTCCCTGGTGGCCCTGTCAGCTGCCTTCCGGAGCCCTGGCAGTAAGCCATTGGCTAGACAGGCTTGTCGTCTGCGTGCCCTCAGCTGGGACCCCTTGGTGTGGGAGAGGAGAGGGAGCACCCCTGAACTACTGCACAGGGCACTTTGGGGGCAGACGGGGCGCTCCCAGGACCTGCCCTCCAGTTTCTGTCAACTACAGGTCTTCTCACCCAGATGCCTTTTCTGCCTCCTGGTGTCCTGGGTTGGTGGACCCATGTCGAATCTGCAGAGCTCAAGACTTCCAGCTTATGGCGCCCGGCTTGCGCCGGCCTAGCTGACCATGGAACCCCCGAGGAGGGCAGATGGGTTTTGGGGGGCCCGCGTCGCCTCTGAGGGGTCCCGGAGGCAGCCGGATGAGACTCGCCCATCACACTAGCCACCATTTTTGCTGTCCGGACGCCTGCGCAAACGGCCTCAGACCAGATCAACAGAGCAAAGCCAGTTCGAAGCCCAGGTCGCGCGGCATAAGCGGCCGCGCCGGTCCACTAAAATAGTGAAACAGTAATGTCTTTTAATGCATTGCAGTCAAGGAAGAGCAGGAAAGTTTGTTGGGAAGGAGATATAAAGAGGAAAGAAATGACAAACAGAACTCGCCAAGTGGTTGAGGTGCGGGAGCGGGAGGGAGGTGGGGACATTGGTGATGGGAGATGGGTTTGGGCGGAGGGTGCGTGTTGGAACACTGTAGAACCAAAGCTCTACATGAGCATCTTTCAATTAAAAAAAAAAGGTGGAATCTACCACAAACATGTGGGAATCAGAGGTTAGGGTAAGACAGAGAAGGGAACAGTGTGCTAATATTTGTCAAAGTGATAATGCCAGCCTAGAACTGAGCATTAAATATAGGAAAAAAGATATACATGATGATCTCTGAATGTATGTATTGCAATCCACAATGTGTAAGAGAAGAGATAAAGAATTTCGCCATAGGAGCGGGCTGGGGAGGGGGAGGGAAGTGGGGACATTGGTGTTGGGAAATGGGCACTGGTGGAGGGATGGGTGCTGGAACACTGTATGACGGAAACCCAAACATGAACATCTTTGTAATTGTATATCACATGGCAGTGTAATAAAATATTAAAAAAAAAATAATAATAAAACTACCACAGAGGGCCAGAGGGGGGGAAAAAAAAAAAAAAAAAAAAGACTTCCAGCTTAGAAGGGGAGACCTGGGGAGAACCTGACCGGCTCAGACTCGGAGTCAATGCAGACTGGCTGCTGCCCTTGGAGGAGAGTCGCTTGTTGTCAAGGGGACTTCACTCTCGCTGACCCTCTTTTTTTTTTTTTTTTTTTTTGCTTTTGGGTCACACCCAGCAATGCTCAGGGGTTTCTCCTGACTCTGCACTCAGGGAATTACTCCTGGCGGTGCTCAGGGGACCATATGGGATGCCGGGATTGAACCTGGGCCAGCATGGGCCGCGCAAGGCAAACGCCCTACCCGCTGGACTATCCCTCCGGCCCTTGCTGACCCTCAAGCTGCACATGTCACCCCTGGGTAAGCCAGGGCCCTGTGGAAGGAGATGTGGAGGTTCCCCTACACTTAGGGAAATTCCTACAAGAACATTTCATGGCAAATGGGAGAGGAGAGCCAGTACAGGATTAAGGCATGTGCCTTGCAAGTGGACCAACCTCAGTTCGCTTAGCAACACCACATATGGTTCCCTGAGCACCCCCAGGGCTCACTTCTGAGTGCAGGCCCAGGAGTAGCCCCCTGAGTACCGCTGAGTGTGACCCCCAAAACAAATTAAACCTGAGGCCTCATACACATAAGGCCTTTGCCTGCCGCTGACTGACAGACCGACTCTTATCCCCAGCCCTGAAATACTCCCCTTACTTGGTAAACGTTCCGTGATCGGAACACCTGTCCATGGTTCTCTTGAGGTCCCCCGTGCTTACCTTTTGACTGCATACCTGCAACGCTCCTCTGCTCGCTCTCTCTGTGTTAAATACACCTGTGTCCACACATTTTTATTTTGGGGGTCACACCTGGCAATGCTTGCTCAGGGGTTACTCCTGGTTCTGCACTCAAGAATTAATCCTGTCAGGGGGACCATATGGGATGCTGGGATCAAACCCTGGTTGGCTGTGTGCAAAGCAAACGCCCTACCCGGCTGGACTATTACCCTGGCCACCCCCACCCCCATGCATATTTTCAGTTTTTAAATTTTTTGGGGTTTTGTACCACATCTCTCGAAACTCTGGGATTTACTCTATATTGGCTCTAGACTCAGGAATTCTGAGTCTACTTAGAATTATCCTGGCGGTTCTCGGGGACCATATGGGATATTGGGGATAGAACCTGGGTGGGCTGCGTGCAGGCAGTGGTTATTTTCTGGTGCAGGGATTGAACCCAGGGCTCCCCATTCACATCCGTGCTTTTTTTTTCTCTGCTTTTGGGTCACACCCAGCGATGCTCAGGGGTTACTCCTGGCTCTGCACTCAAGAATTACTCCCGGTGGTGCTCGGGGACCATATGGGATGCCGGGGATCGAACCCGGGCGGCACAGGCTGGCCGCGTGCAAAGGCAAACGCCCTACCGGCTGGGCTATCGCTCCGGCCCTCACATCAGTGCTTTTTACTGAGTTGCCTTTCTGGGTTTTGAAAAAGCGTAATAGTTGTTCTATAGATTGCTCCATTGTCTCCTTTGGGCCGGAGTGATAGTACAGCGGGGAAACGTTTGTCTTGCATGCAGCTTGACCCGGTTCTATTCCCCGCATCCTATATGGTGTCTTCCCCTCCAGCACTGCCAGGAGTAAGTCCTAAGTACAGAACCAGGAGTAATCCCTGAGCATTGCCAGGTGTGACCCAAAATGAAAAAAAAAAAAAAAAGCATAAGAGTAGTCGTTCTGTAGATTGCCCGGTTGTCTCCTTTGGGTGATCCCTCACCCAAGCCCAGTCCTGTGCACTTCCACAAGGAGACCCCCGGGTTATTTTGCCCCCATTTGGGGTTAACCTTGGCCCCTGTGATGGGGGCTGGGGGCCATAGTTTGTGGTGAGGATGTGAGCCCAGATGGGCCTCAACACACCACCAACACCAGTTCTGGGAGACGCCAGCTTAATTCTGACGCTACCTAGGCGAGATTGCTCACATGCCAGGCTAAGCGCTCAGACTCTGAGGACCACTCTCCTGGGACCCCACAGTAGGTGCTTCATAGTGAAGTTTGCCACCTGCTCCCCTTCAGACTTCAAGCAGTTGTAGTTAGGCCTAGGTTATCATCTCTGCTTCCCGCACAACTATAAGTCAGGGTCCCGGACACCTTCCCCGGCTCAGTTAATTTACAAAGGAATGTGGCCTGATGGATGAGGTGGGTGGGTAAGGCTGGAGCTTCTGAGCCCCCAGACCTGGCCCTTTTCGCTCCGTCTTCACGTGCTTGCCAGACCCAGCTCTTGGAAGCCCTGCTGTTGTCCTGTAGAGGTTAGATCACATATGCATTACTTAGGTGTGGGGTACACCAGAAGTGTTGGGACTTACTCCTGGCTCTGTGCTCAGGGATTGCTATGGGCACAGGGAACCATTTGGGGTGCTGGGGGATGAATCTGGCAGCACCTTTCCTGCCTTGCTGAGACTGTCCCGCAGGCAAGATAGGGTCAGCTCTTTGACCATTGCAAGTTAAATTTAACCCCAGCCCCACCCCTACCTGAAGGTCATGGGTTGAGTGGATTGGGACTGGTAGTTCCCACCTTGCTCTCCACCTTTCATCTGCAAGGTATTCCCTGGAACTTACCTCATTAGCATGAGACCTTTATAACTCTCGACATTGAGATTTTGGGGAGCTGTGAGCCAAGAACTGTGGGTGAAGAAAGACCAAATACAAATGAGAGATACATTGTGTGTGTGTGACCAAATGTGTTCGTGTTATAAGTAACAGAGTTGCAGCTGCATTTTTTTTCTTTGGGCCACACCGCGATGCTCAGGGGTTACTCGTGGCTCTGCACTCAGGAATTACTCCTGGTGGTGCTTGGGGAACCATATGGAATGCTGGGGAATTGAACCTGGGTCGGCCACATGCAAGGCAAGCACCCTACTCGCTGGACTTTCGCTCCGGCCCCAGTTTGCACATTTTTATTGCAAAGGTATTTTTTGTTTGTTTGTTTCTTTCTTTATTTTTGGCCACTGCGGCAAGTGCTCAGGTCTGACTCCTGACTCTAACTCAGGGATCACTCTTAGTGGGCTCAGGCAAACATAATGGGATAGAACCCATGTCAGCCACCTGCAAGGCAAGGTCCTTACCTGCGGTCCTGTTGCTCCTGCCCCCTCTCGTATTCTGCCTACCCCAGTCTGATTAATGTTTGATGAGAGACCTCTAGAAACAGATTTTGGTGCTAAGCAGGTTCATTGTACTCCAGTTACTAATCCCTCAGCCTAGACTCTGTGTGTGTGGTGTCTCTTTTTAAAGTCTGTGCTGTTTCTTTGGTTCCAACCCAGCATTATAGGATCTCGCTTGCTTTCTCTGCTTTCTCATTATCTCACGTCTGCGGTGAGAGCTGGCGTCCCACAGTAGCAGGTTCGCTCATCTGCTTCACCTGCTTTATCCCTCAGGGTCCAAAGGCTAGTGTCAGGTGTGCCGTAGCTGCTACCATTCGCAGCAGCACACCTGGAGAGTTTGAGTCACCTACTTTTCTTTATACTCAGAACTGGCTGTACGTAACACTTTTTTTTTTGTTTGTTTTGTTTTTCATCTCAGAGTCCTTTTAAATTTATTTTTTAAAATTTTTTAAGTATTTTATTATACCACTGTGAGATATACAGTTACAAAGATGTTCATATTTGGGTTTCGGTCATACAGTGTTCCAGCAGTGCCCATTTCCCACCACCAACGTCCCTGATCCCTCCCCCCCTCCCCAGCCTCCACGGCAGCTTCTTACGTAACGTGTTTTAAATGCAGTGAAGGTCACGTTGTAATGTCATTCTTTTGAGCTTTGACCAGCGTGTGCTCAGCTAGCAGCACATTGCAGACGCGGAGCAGTGTCACCACCCCACAGTGTCACCAGCAGTTGGCCCCTCCCCCTGGCCCTAGCCCCTCCACCAGGCTGCGGTGGGAAGTTCGTTGTCTCCCTTTATGTATGCAGGTGCTTCTTGCTCAGCCCAGGCTCACAGTCCCTTAAACTTTAAGGTTTACGTGTAAAAAATAATAAATAGGAGCCGGCGATAGCCCAGCGGGTAGGGGTTTGCCTTGCACGCGGCCGGCCCATGCCCCGGCCCCTGGTTCGATCCCCGGTTCACTCCTGGTGGGCTTTGGGGGACCATATAGGATGCTTGGGATTGAACCCAGATCGGACGTGCAAGGCAGGCACCCTACCCACTATCCAGCCCTTCTCCTCTTCTAGAATAGCTTGTTTTGTTTGCATTTTATTTGTTCTCTCTGGTTTGGGGGGTCCAAACCGTGGTTCTCAGGGATCACTCTTGGCAGTGCTTGGGGCACCTTTATGGGAAGCCACTTCCCTGTTCTCTTTGTGGGCCTCTACAGCACCTGCCGCTCACAGAGGTTCAGGAATTGCGCCTAGGCACAGAATGCAGGAAATGCTCACAGCCTGGCATGGTTTGAGTGGGTTTCTCTCTTTTTTTTTTTCTTTTTTTTTTTGCTTTTTGGGTCACACCCAGCAATGCTCAGGGGTTACTCCTGGCTCTGCGCTCAGGAATTACTCCTGGCGGTGCTCAGGATGCCGGGATCGAACCCGGCCGGCATAGGGCTGACCGCTGCAAGGCAAGCGCCTACCCACTGGGCTATCGCCTCCGCCCCATCAGGGGTTACTTCTGGCATTCGCAAGCAGGAATTACTCCTGGCGGTGCTCAGGGGACCATATGGGATGTTTGTGATCGAATCCGGTCGGGCTGCATGCAAGGCAAACACCCTCCCCGCTTATGCTATCACTCCAGCCCATGGCCAGAAATCTTTTAGCAGTGTCAGGGATCCTGGAGTGGACAAGCAGCACTGTTCGTGAACTGGCTGTGTGTGAGCACCCAGGAGGTTTTCAGCCCCAAGCTTTCTGACGGTCCCACCTGACCCTTTACCTTGTGGGTGGATCTTGAGGAGAAACCAGTTCCAGACAGTTTAGGCAGCAGCTCCTTCTTAGAATAATCTTGTGATAGCTCAGTTTCTGTACTCTGAAAGGAGCCCAAGCCTTGCAGACAGAGAGACTGAAGCCAGAGAAAGAATGTGCTACGAGACTGAGTTTCTAGGGACACGCTGGTCCTCCCGGTCCTCAGCACGTTGCTGTCCGGAGGGCAATGGCATTTCTGGGCCCTCACAGGGGCAAACTGTTTCCATAATAACCAAGATGTCCTTCATCTCTGTTGTCTCAGAATATACAGTGCATTTTCAGCCATGCAGATGGCTCTTGGAATGTG
>JAJIBD010034747.1:0-13914 GCA_021461705.1 Cryptotis parvus
ACCATGTTGTTTTAATCACTATAGTTTTATAATAAATCTCAATATAGATAATTAAACACCTCCCAATTTATTATTTTTTTTGCATGGTTCGGTCAATTTGTGGTCTTTTCTGATTCCATACAAACTTGTTTTGGTTGATTTTTCTAGATTCTGGGAGAATGCCATATGATTTTTGGGTTGGTATTGCATTGAATCTATACAATAGCTTAGGTAGGATAGTCATTTTATTTTTTAATTGAATGAGATGAATTAATTAATTAATTAATTATTTTGCTTTTTTGGGTCACCCCGGCTATGCTCAGGAGTTACTCCTGGCTCTTTGCTCAGGAATTACTCCTGGCGGTACTCGAGGGACCATATGAGATGCTGAGGATCGAACCTGGGTTGGCCACACACAAGGCAAATTCCTTACGTGCTGTGCTATCGCCCCGGCCCGATAGTCATTATAATAATATTGATTCTTCCAATCCATGAGCACGGGATAATTTCCCATTTCCTAAGGTCTTCCTCTATCTCCTTCTAAGTGATTTAAAGTTATCATTGTATAGAATGCCCATGAATTTTGTTTAGCTGACTCCTAAATACTTATGGTTTTGGATACCATTTTTTTCTTTTGTTAGAATTTTATTATATCAACATGATATACAATTACAAAGCTGTTCATAATTGGGTTTTAGTCATACAGAGTTCTAGCACCCATCCCTCTACCAGTGCATATTTCCCACCACCAATATCCCCAGATTCCCTTCCCTCACCACAGATGCCTCCATAGCAGGCTATCTCTCTCTCTCTCTCTCTCTCTCTCTCTCTCTCTCTCTCACTCACTCTCATTCTCTCTCTGTATTTCTCCCTTGTCTTATACATTGTGACTTGCAATACATTTAGGGGTTATCATGTATGTCCATTTGTCTATGTTCAATGTTGAGTTCTAGTCTGGCATTACCATTTCCAACAATGATTAGCACATTAGTCCCTTCTCTATCTTACCTAACCTTTGACTGCCACACACTTGTCATAGATTACAACTACTGACAAGTCTCCTGGTTCATGTTTTGCTGGTCTTGGATATTAATATCATACTTTTTTTTATATCCAGAAAACAGATGCAGTCATTCTGTATCTGTCCTTTTCCTTCTGACTAATTTCACTCAGTTTGATACTCTCCATGTCCATCTATTTATAGGAAAATTTTATAACTTCATTTTTTCCTAACAGCTAAATAGTATTCTTTTGTGTAGACATACCGTAGTTTCTTTTCTAGTCGTCTGTTCTTGGGTACTCAGTATGTTTCCAGATTCTGGCTATTGTGAAGAGTGCTGCTATAGAAATATAAATGGTGTTTTTGGGCCCCAAGGGTATATTCCTAGGAGTGGTATTGCTAGGCCAAATTAGGAACTCAATTTCTAGGTTTTGGAGGAATGTCCATATTGTTATGGATACAATTTTAAATGGGATAGTCCTTGTTCCTCTGATTTCTGCTTTATATATATAATAATGTGACTATTATTTTTTTGTTTTGGCTTTGTACCCAGCCACTTTGCTCTATTGTTTTATTGTTTCCAGGAACTTTTTTGTGGACTCTTTAGGGTCTTTTTTGTTGGAGTCTCCCTGGCATGACCCCCTTGAACGCTAGAGGTCGCTGGGCCTGTAGGAATTGCCCCCAGTCCAACTTCACTGGGAGACGGGCTGCTACCAGAAACCTGATTTTCTCCTAAACTAACATAGATTAGTTGGCCTTGATCTGCCAGTGGCTTGAAACTTGGGAAACAGATATCTTTGGGTGTCAGCAGTACTTCAACTTGTGTCTGCCTTAGAGCTTCAAGGACAGTGATCCAACTGCTTCTTCCTAGTTATAACAATATCCTGCTTCCTTCTGCCAGCTGCTCTTTAGTGCTCCTAGGTATTCTCCCCTAGCCTCTATTTAACCATTACCTTTCCTGAGAAATTCTACATGGATCTGGAGGAGTTCTATAAGGAAGATCACACCTTCTACAAGATCATAGTCGGTGACTTTGATGCCACGATAGGATCGAGAAGATCGGCCAAAGAACTCCACATCGGGACCAATGGCATAGAATGGAACAAACAGGGTGAGAGACTATCTGAGTTCATCATGTCCACCAAGACCATTCATGGGAACTCCACAGTTCCAGAAGGCTGAAGCAAAACGTTGGACATGGGAATCTCCTGGTGGACAGTTCCACAATGAAACTGACCACATCATCTTCAATCGAAGGTTTTGCCTGATAGATGTCGCTGTCATCCCAAAATTCCAAACAGGATTGAACCACCATATCCTTAGTGCAAAATTCTACTTCATGGAAGGGGGAGAAAAGGCTAAAAAGTATAAGAAGAGACTCCCAGAATTACCACCAACTGGGAATTCTTTGGCATCATTGCAGCAACGTGGGAAGATGCCACCAGTGATGACATCGATGAAGAATACAACCGACTGGTTCAGCACCTCCATGATTGTGTGAAGAATGCCAAGAGAAAGACACAAAAGGACGCCTGTCTTCAAAAACTCTCGAGCTCATTCGCCAATGTGGCAAGATGTGAGCTTAAGGCAACCAAATGCTAACGTCCAAGCTTGCAAAGCAGTGCAGAGAAGACATAAAGGAAGACCTCAAAGAGAGAAGAGCAGAAATACTGGCTGATAAAGCAGAAGCCAGGAAAAGCGTTTGCAACACCTGCCTGTCCTTTGTCAACTATAAGACCAAGATGACTGCCCTCATCCTCGTCCTGATGGATCTATCACATCTTCCAGAAAGGCAACGGAGAAGATTATCCATGACTTCTCAGATCTCTTTGATAGCCACATCCACCTGCCCACATACCAAATTCCACAGGATGGATATGTAATTCCCAACGTTCTCCCTTCTGAAATCCAACATTCCATTTCGTTGGTAAAGAAGTGAACACCACCCGGCCCAGACCAAGTCAGACACACGAACACCTGAAGAATCTGCCATCAGTACTCATCAATACACTGGCTTGGTTCTTCACAAGCTACCTGTCTGAATGCAAAGGTGCCCTCGCAATGGAAAACCAGCAGGACAGTTCTACTGTTCAAGAAGGGAGACATCCAAGACATTGGCAACTACTGCCATATCTGCCTGCTGTCCATCATCTACAAGCTGTTCACTAGAGTCATCCTGAACAGGATTTGCAGAACATTAGATGAAGGACAACCATGCGAGCAAGCTGACTTCCGAAAAGGATTCAGCACAACCATATCTATACAGTAACCAAGCTTATTGAGGTTTGTTGGTAGTTCAAGATGCCGCTCTAATGTTCATTGATTTAAAGAAAGCCTTTGATTCTGTTGAGACTGAAGCAGTCATCAAAGCCCTTGCCAAACAGGGCGTTCAAACCCAATACATCAAGATTTCATGAGCTGTATTACGGATTTACCACCAGAATCTCACCATTCTACAAGGAAATGATCATTGATGTCAAAAGAGAGGTTCAGCAGGGTGTTACCATCTCACTGAAACTCTTCAGTGCCACCCTCAGTAACATCATGTGACAATTAGAATGGGAAGGAATGGGAGTGAAGATATATGGTCGTCAACTACACCACCTCTGCTTCACTGATGACATTGTTCTAATAACACCAAACATTAGTCAAGCAGAACAAATGCTGGCTGACTTTGACAGAGAATGTGGAAAGATAGGTCTATAGCTGAATCTCCAACAAAATGATATTCATGAAAATCGAACTAGTTCCAGATGCCCCAATCACTCTCAATGGATCAAACATCTCTGAATGCAGCAGTTATGTGTACCTAGGCCAAGAAGTCAACATGATGAACGACCTAAAACCTGAGCTGTGCAGGATAAAAGAGCGGTGTGGAAGGCCTTCAAGAGCATCGAAGAAATAGCTAAAAGGACAAAGACGGCTCTGGGCACATCTCTTCGACTTCACCATTCTCCCTGCATTAACATATGCCTCACAGACTTGGACACTACGAGAGCAGGATGAGAATGCTATTTGGGTCTCACACAGAGGGATCGAAAGAGGTATGCTTGGAATATCACACCTCACTCAAGTGAGATAAGGAATCCAAGGAATCCTGAGTTCCAACTTCAGTCTATCATCGAGAGTCAGGGGCGCTGTCTCGTTTGCCAAGGCATCGAAAATCAGATGCGCTGGGCATGTAATGTGACTTGGAGATGATTGCTGGACTAGAGCCGTTACTGACTGGATCCCACGGGATGTCTAAAAGATCATATGGCTGCCCACCTATAAGATGATAAGCCTTCTTCATCAAGACCCTGATGTTGAGGCTCTTCATATTCCTGGAGCAAGCAGATGTCATTGGGCTACACTGGCATGTGATAGCATCACATGGAAACATTACTGGTGCCTGCTCAAGCAAATCGACAAATAACGGGATGTCAAGTGATCAAGTGATCAAGTGATCAATTGATGACTACCAGTTTATGCTCATGTGGGTGGCCATGTCTCGTCCATGCTGTATGCACAAGTTTGAGCATCTGCAGCCCTAGGCTGATGGAATGTCTTCCCCTTGCTGGGCTCTCCATAGTCATGAAGTAACTACAAAGTGGTGCCCAAATTAGGGCCTCTTAAATGTTAACGAGGATATCCCATAAAAATATGGTGAGTGGGGTAAAAAAGGTGACAAAATCCGTGCAGAGTTTAGTCCTTTATCAGTGATCAGTTTCTGGATGAAGGAACTCTAGAAACGGAGATATGGAATAGGGTATAAGACAATGTATTTCAGGCTCTAAACCAGAGCAAGAAAGCGCTCTGGTTTCACTTGATTCAAGTGATCAAGTGAAACCAGAGCAAGAAAATAGGAGACTCTGGAGGGTCCTTTGTAGGTGTCCATCAGCTACAGAGGAAAGAACAGCTAAAGAAAAGGACATAGAAAATAAAGGTGAGTATGACCTACATGAGTATGACCTACCTGGTCAGAGACACAGAAGTGTATGGGGGAGGATGAGGGGGATGGAGAAATCTTCGTAGCCCCAAAACAGCTACAAAGGAATGGCAGTGGAGAAGGAAGGAAATTAAGGTTGAAACTGAAGTCTTGCAGCTTGAATGACCCTAGACCAGGAGATTCTGGAGAAAGGTAAAGAGAAAACATTTTTGCAACATGCAAAAATGATAATTTATGCAGTTCCTTCTCCCACTTGTTAGCAAACTTCAAAGGGTTTTTATCTAGTAATAACTAGGTCTTGTTTAAAAAGAATGAGGAGAAAGAAAAAGTATACTCACTAGGGCTTCAAGTTTGAAAACCCTACTTCTGCTCCTGATGTGCCCCGAGACCAGGAAAACACACCTTAGGGAAATGCAGCTTGCCCTTGGCGTTCCCTTCTACTGCTTCTCACACCTTTCTGGTGCCAGTTTGTTTTTGTTCTCAGGCTTTAAGAACTTCCTGTTTTGAGCCCAGGATTTGATAAGATAATGTTAGCTCTTTAGTTTTGAACCAGGAAAGCTAAAAATGGTAATGTCTCACTGTCTTTGGTTTGAAGTGATTTGGCTTTAATTTGACTTGCTGTCTTAATGCCAAATAAGCTCTTTATCTGCCCACCCTGAGAGACTGACTGGGAGCAGACTGCAAGGAGAAACACTGGCTGACAGCTGATAGAGCCCAGGCTTGCCCTGGAGATGTACCACTCTCTAACTCTAAAGGGATTTTGAGGTGGGTTTCTTAACCCACCTCAAATCCCTTAGAGTTAAAAAATGGCTAATTGATCACTTCGAGCACGTATGCATGTGTGTATTTGTGCATCTGTGGTGGCCGCTGTTGTGTTGTGTTTGTCTATATGTGTGTGAACATGATAAAAAACCTGAGTCTCTTTAACTGCCTTGCGTTAAGAGAAAGACCTCTAAACTGAGTGTTGTAACTAGAGACAAATTGTGGAACTGCAGTGAAAAGCCGCAGTGAGGTAGAGCTTTGTGGGGCCATGCAGCACTTTGCCTCTCACAGACCTTGACTGTTTTGCAAATCACAGAGGTACAGTAGAAATTAAAACTAAAACAAATAATTTTTTCCTCGTGTTTATATAGTAATCAGCAGTTCAAACGTTTTCTGTCACGATATTTAAAAGTTTAGCAAGATATCAGGGCTTCTTTTTAGTATCTGAGAGCATTTATTTGTTTTTGTTTCTGTATGATTTGTTAGATTATTTGACCTAGGAAACTTATGATTTGAAGTAATGTGATAAAATAAAAACTGGTTAAAAGAGCAGAAATTTAGTTCAGAATATAGATTTTTATGGCTATGAAAATAAATATAAAACTTTTCCCTATTTTCCTTTTTCCATTTTCCCTGTTTTTCCCTATTTTCAATATGAAGGGACCATAATTGATTGTAGATATTTGACTGGAACATTGATATAGGTTTTCAAGATTTTTGAGTAATACAGAGATAATATAATGGTTATTTGTGCTAATTATTCCCAAGTTTGGTTCGTTTGATTAAAGACTAACATTTGGATAAATAAAATTTGACATATTTAGGGATATTCAACCATTTAAACTTTTATAAATAAAAATTTTTTAGTTTCTTAGAAAAGGTATATTTGCACTTGCACCAATTAACAGTGGCAGAGAATAATGTTCCATTTGTACCTCCTCTGGGAAGAAGCACTAAGCCTCAGAAGATTTATTGCCTGCTTGTTAAGGAGTTAGCATCTGATAACAGACTAAAGAGGAAAAAAATGGCTGTTTAAACACTCAGTAGCAGCTGCAAAGAGTCGCTTCAGCTTAAGTGATTTTTGGAATTAGCAAAATAAATGATAAATAATTATAACTCTTTCAGATTATATATTTTATATTTTATTATACCACCAGGAGATATGTAATTACAAAGAAGTTCGTGCTTGTGTTTTGGTGTTACACAGTGTTCCAGCACCCATCCCTCCACCAGTGCCCATTTCCCACCACAATGTCCCAATTCCCTCCTCCCTCACCTAGTCTGCCTCTATGGCATGTTCTTTATCTCCTCTCTCTCTCTCTCTCTCTCTCTCTCTCTCTCTCTCTCTCTCTCTCTCTCTCGCTCTCTTCTTTCCCTTACACACTGTAGATTACAAAACATACATTTAGAGGTTATCATGTGTATCTTTTGCCTGTATTCAATGCTCAGTTCTAGGCTGGTATTATCACTTTCAACAATTATTAAGCACACTGTTCCCTTCTCCATTTTAACTAACCTCTGACTCTCACACATTTGTGGTAGATTCCACCTTTGACAAGACCTCCTCATCCATGTTGTGCCTGACATTGGATATTGGTTTCATTTATATATATATATATATATATTTATATATATATGTGTGTGTGTGTGTGTGAGATGCAAATAAATGCAGTCATTCTATATCTGTCTTTTTCATTCTGGCTAATTTCACTCAACATGATCCACTCCATGTCCATCCATTTATAGGCAAATTTCATAACTTTGTTTTTCCTAACAGCTGCATAGTATTCCATTGTGTAGATGTACCAAAGTTTCTTTATCCATTTATCAGTTCTCGGGCACTCTGGTTGTTTCCAGATTCTGGCTATTATGAATAGTGTTGCTATGAACATAGAAGTGCAGATGGTGTTTCTGCTGTGTGTTTTTAGCCTCCCAGGGTATGTTCCCAGGAGTGATATTGCTGGGTCAAATTGGAGCTTAATTTCTAGGTTTTGGAGGAATGTCCATATTGTTTTCCAAAACGGCTGCATCAGTTGACATTTCCAACTACAAATCAGTAGTAATTAAAATGGCACTATATATGGTCCCCCTAAGTGATACCTGAGCAAACTGCAACGTGTAAGTCCTGAGCACTGTCAGGTGTGACCCCAGACCCAAACAAAAACCAAAACAGTGAAAAAAAAATTTCTGTGTTATGTATCACAATGTTAGAATGCCTGGTTTGCATGTTTAAGACTTGCTTTTTGATTGTGGGAAGCACAAACAAACACACAAACAGACACACATGTACACACACACTAAAACGGGGGAAAGAAGAAAAAATTAAGGCTTGTAAAAGGTCTATATCCATATTTTAGATGTACATCATAGATTAAGAATCAGAAGAGGAAACTGAACTCTTTCCAATGTCAAATAAAAGAATTAAAACATTTCCAATCTAGCAAAATTTTTTCATCCTACTTAAAAAGAAATAGTAATAAATATACCTTATTAAGTTTACCATGAGACAGACATGAGGCAGCGCTGCTACTGACTCTCACTGTGCCCAGCCGCTCATGAGGTACCCAGGAGGGATGGCAGGTTCTAGCCCTGGCCCACCACCCCAGCAGAGCCTCACAACAAGCCAGACGACTCCCCACTCCATGAGGACCTCCATTTTCCACATCCGGACTTCCCTTCTCATCAGAACTCCACCCAGCAGACCAGCCTATCACAGCCTGGCTTGCGCGGCCGCTTGTGGCTGCGCGGTTCATCAATAAATGCTGGATTTTGAGATGACTACAAGAGTATGCTACCCACACAGCAGAGCCTGGCAATCTACCTGTGTCGTATTTGATATGCCAGATACCAGTAACAATTATAGACCTCATTCCCATGACCTGATGGAATGGTTTGAAGCTCTTTACGTTCCTGGAGCAAGCAGGTGCCCTTGGGCTCTACTTACATGAGACAGGTCATATGGAGATGTTACTGGTGCCCGCTAGAGCAAATCAAAGATAAACGGGAAGACAGTGATACAGTGAAGTTTACCATAGAAGTTGCAATTTTATCTTTGACTATGCAGTTGATACCTTTTCACTATTGGTAAACCATTTATACTCTAAAAAGTTTGTTCGTTTATTTATTTAGTTCATCTTTTTTTTCTATGCACTATGTCAAATTAATAAATTATGCTGAGTTTGTTTCTGTCTGGCTTATTTCATTAAGCGTTATTTCCTCCAGTTCCATCCATCTTTTTGCAAATGGCAGCATATGTGTATGTACACACGTATACATATTATGGCATATGCATACATACATATATACCATTTTCAAAATGTAAGTATTTTAGTGCTACACATTGGACATACTTATCATACCAAGAGTGCTTATCTGTGTGTATCTCTTTTTATTAGTGTCGGGAGAGGCTGCGGGGTCCCTGACAGTGTCAGGAAGCGAATTCCCTACTATCTCCAAAGCCGGCGGGAATGGATGAAGACTCAGGAATCCGATGCAGTTTTAAAAGGGCTTTACTATCACAGGATCCAATATACAATCCAAGAGGAGGGAAAACCTCCAGACTCTGGGTTCCCAGCTAGGCCCCAGCCAGGTGTAGGCCAAGATGGCTGCCACCACGTGTTGAGGCCCAACAGAGAATGGAGAGAGACGGAGAAGCAAAACACCAAGGGGAAGCCGAAATGGCAAAAAGGGGAAAAAGAGAGCTTCTTTCTTCTTGCAGCTTATTTTATAGCTAGAAATCCGCCCAAACTCCCATCTAGAGATGAAAACAGGAAAATAGCTCTATAGAATGTAGCAACTTCAGGAGACCATCTGGTTGTTTACAAGGACCCAGAGCTAATTAAAAGCCTCCTAGCAGAGCTGGGAGAAGCTATAAGCTAAATGTAACTTCCCCTGGCAGGAAGGATCAAATACCCTCAGGTAATTTCTCCCAGCACCTCACCTAATATCTTAAGCCAAGATCTGCCTGGAATTGCTTTTATAGGGTAGAGAAGGGGTTTCTGAGATGGCATGTCTCTGTACCAAAGACTAATACTAATGTCAGTTAATATTTCTCAAGCCTTCACAAGAGTCTTGTCTACTTCACGGTAGTTTTGTGTTTTAGTTGCCTTTGAGTTATCAGGGGCCAGCTTGCTTGCTTGGAGGCAAACAGCATTTCTCTCTGGTCTAATTACTTAGAGATCCAACGTGGCCAGGCAAATATGCTGGTAAGATCTAGCTAGTCCTACGATGATTGTGGTAACATGAGAGAATATTTATACCAGCCAGTACAGAATACATGGTCAGATAAGACTGCCACATTCAGACTGCCCCCTATCTATGAAGTGACCTGCAGGGAGGCAATCAGGGCAGATGCAGAGGCTTAGGCTTTTAGGTGTCCTGCAACAATTAGTACTTATATTGAATTAGCATTCTTTCTAAATGCTCAAAAGTGGTATATTTAGACAATATCAAGCTATATTAGTGTTTAAGGATTCACCATACAGCTTTTCATAATGGCCACATCCATTAATATTCTACAAATAGTGAATAAAACTACCCTGTCATATTTGATATGCCCAAATACCAGTAACAATTATATTAGGTCATTCCCTTGACCTAATATAATGGTTATTATATTAGGTCATTCAATGACCTAATATAATAGTTATTATATTAGGTCATTCCATGACCTAATATAATGGTAATTATATTAGGTCATTCCATGCCTAATATAATGAATTATTATATTAGGTCATTCCCATGACCTACTATAATGGTTTGAGGCTCTTTATGTTCCTGGAGCAAGCAGATGCCCTTGGGAACTACTAGACTGAGACAGGATATATAGTTCCATTTGTTTATCTTTACTTTCATTTGCTGTGTCAGTGGTGTTTTGTTCTTGAAAGATGCTTTTAGCTTCAATGTCATAGAGCATTTTCTATGTTTTCTTCGATGTACCTTATAGATTTATATCTAATATTGAGATTCTTAGTCAATTTGATCTAACTTTTTGTGCATGATGTTAGCAAGAGGTTTAAGTTAAAAATTTTTACACATAGCTTCCCAGTTTTCCCAGCATCATTTGTTAAAAAAGGCTTACTTTGCTTCACTTAATATTTTTTGCTCCTTGATTGAAGATTAAATGATCATATATTTGACAGTGTGTCTCAGGATATTCAGTTCTACTAGATAGGTCTACAGGTCTCTCCCCTACAAATACCATGCTGTTTTAATTACTACTGCTCATTAGTAGGAGTTTGAAGTTAGGGGAAAGTGTTACCTCCCATCTTCTTTTTCCCAAGGGTTGCTTTATCTATTAATTTCTTCCATATTTTCTGCTTTTATTTCTTGTCCCCGCATAATAGCCATTCTATTGGAAATTGAGGATGGACTCCCTTCCCCATCTCCTTGCTCTTGGGAAAGCACAGTTGTTGCATTCATGCCCCTAAGACACTACCCAAATGTAAATTCAACCCGCATTTATCACTAGATTACAATCTGCAAATTTCTGGTATGAGTGGCTGCATTTTTGGTTCCATGACATTGAAACTGTACTATATATAATCATAAGGTCTAATCAACAATGTACTAATAATTTCTTATACTAAGGACAATAATTTCTTACACAAATGCCTCCATGGTGAAATCTAACAATTCATATTAACACTGAAAACATTTCTTGACCATATTTTAGAAAGTGAGCTGTGACAAAACAATATAAAATAAATTATTGAAGGCCTGCTTAGGGGCAGGCTTATGTAGTAATTGAAAAATTGGAAATAATTGTTGTTAGAATTTACAGTGGTAGTGTATTTGATGTTAAACATTGAATGTTTGTAAGAAATTAGCATAAACAACTTGGTTGGTTAAACAATTTTGTAGAAGGCCACTATGTTTACTTATGCCGATCAATAACAGATGGTCCAGTTCACATAGCAGCTCAGTAAAATGATCATGAATTTGTAGCACCTTTTCTATATGCTGATTATAATAATCCATATAATTAGTGTCTGCTTAGGGAGCAGGCATGGGGTGTGGATGGGAAATAGGGTCTATAGTAGTGGTAAAAAGGCACATTGGTGGTCCGATTGGTGTTTGAATTTGAATACCTGAATCAACTGTAATGTGAACAACTTTGTAAACAGTTTTCAAATGAAGTTAGAAAAGCTATTTGAAAGCAAAAGAGGGTTACATTGATAAATTCTACTGAGAAGAAAAGATCACCAATTTTCTACAACTGAAGTATTATAAGACAGCAAATTTTGTATATATGTGTCTATATATATATCTCCATATATATTCAATACTTGTGAGGATATTTACATGCATCATCCTCTAAGTATACTAGTAAATAAATTCAACAACACAGAAACAATTGTAGACTCTAACCATGTGAGTTTATTCTGTGCAAATTTGGATTAACATTTAAATGGAAATAATGATGGCTAGGGATGGATCAATGCTAGATCCATATCTGGTTCATAGATCATAAGACTTAATATTATTTTATTTGAAATTCACCCAATATTTAACTATAGATGCAAGAAATCCCTATGAAAATTCTAACTTGGTTCTTTGCAGAAACAGACAAACTATTCTGAATTCATGGAAGTTCATGAAAGTTCAAATACCAATCTTAGAAAAGAAAACTTAATCAAAAGAATTCACTTTTCTTGCTTTAAAGTCTGCAAGAGTAACTTTAATTCCCTTTATATTCATAAAGTTTAGAACCGTATAAACATTTTGTGTGACTATATCTATCACTATCCACAGTTTTAGAAATTACAGTTGATAAATTTAAATGATTTTAAGGCATTTAAATAAAAAAGCAATAAAACTATTACATTTTACCTTACATATTGATAACTCCATTCAAATGAAATGTTTAGTAAATGGCAAAATGAATCAGCCTACTTATTTAGCTCCACTAATAGAATTTAAATTGTTATAGGGTTGATTGTGCTCAGAAATATATATTTTTTATTCAAGGTTGAAATTTAATATATAACAAGTTTTCTATAACAAGTTTCTTATATCTGTACTTCTTTCCTTTAGAGTTTTAAAGGAGAATAAGCATATTCTTAGTTTCAGTTTTCATCATTGATTATTGAAATTATTGGGTCAATCACCCGTAATCAGAATTTTCAATCAGTTGACCACCTGGTTCTACACAAGGACTTCGAGTACTAACTCTAGCTGATTCAGATTCCTGGCAACGCCTTTTGAGATTGCAAAAACCAATATTACTTCCCACTTTATTCACTAGCTACAATTTCTCCTATTCACTGCTCATACCTTAGGTTTATGGTCTTTCTGTTTTTGTCAGCAATCACTCTCTCTCTCATTGTGCATTTCCATTACCACACTGATTTTTAGTAGTATTGACAGTAGTCTGAATCACTTCCATTTGTTCCCAAATGTATATATATATCTAAATTAAGGAGGTATAACTCACTTGTGTTTTCTTTAAACTCAAAATACATGTATAGCAGCCACCATTCCTATTGTAGATCAATTTGGATGACCTAGTTGAACCTCTTTCAAGGTATTTAGTATGTTGCTATTTTTTTTTTTTTTGCTTTTTTTTTTTTTTTTGGTCACCCGGCAATGCTCTAGGATTTCTCCTGGCTCTGCACTCAGGAATATTCCTGGCAGTGCTCAAGGGGACCATATAAGATACCTGGGATCGAACCCGGGCTGGCTCAGGCCAGCCGCGTGAAAAACAACGCCCTACCTGTAGCCTATCGCTCTGGCTATTTTTGATAAACTGAGAAAATAATACTTAGTTAATGGATATTTATATATATGAGAGTTATGACTTAAAATAGTAGATATTATGGTCTAAATTATTTTCTTTCATATTTTTATAAGTATATGTATGATTAGCAAATACTTTTTGTTAAGTGAAATTTTCACCATGTTTAGACTCAATTGTTGTGAATACTTAGACCCAGTTTTTCTTTTATTATTAGACATAATTAAAAATGAATAATAAAATTAGCTTGGGTGAGTGTTATTTTCAACAGGAAAATATCTATAATATTGGCAGACATATTTTCTCTGGTTATCTGTTTAGGATTGCATTGTCACATATGATGAATAATAGTAAGATTTCACCAAAGTATTTAGATCCATAGGGGTTTCACATACCTAAGTATCACTGGTAAATTTAAAAATACAAAATGGCAAGCATAGCAGGAGAATTTTTTCTTCAGAGAATTAAGAAAATAAAATCGACTGCCTTTAAAGAAGAGAATGTGGGGGC
>JAJIBD010034748.1:0-20078 GCA_021461705.1 Cryptotis parvus
AGAAATTCTACATGGATCTGGAGGAGTTCTACAAGGAAGATCACACCTTCTACAAGATCATAGTCGGTGACTTTGATGCCAAGATAGGATCGAGAAGATCGCCACAAAGAACCCCACATCGGGACCCATGGCATAGAAATGGAAGAACAGGGTGAGAGACTATCTGAGTTCATCATGTCCACCAACACCATTCATGGGAACTCACAGTTCCAGAAGGCTGAAGCAAAACGTTGGACATGGGAATCTCCTGGTGGACAGTTCCACAATGAAATTGACCACATCATCTTCAATCGATGGTTTTGCCTGATAGATGTCGCTGTCATCCCAAAATTCCAAACAGGATTGAACCACCATATCCTTCGGGCAAAATTCTACTTCATTGGAATGGGGAGAAAAGGCTAAAAAGTATAAGAAGAGACTCCCAGAATTACCACCAACTGGGAATCTTTGGCATTATTGCAGCAACGTGGGAAGATGCCACCAGTGATGACATCGATGAAGAATACAACCGACTGGTTCAGCACCTCCATGATTGTGTGAAGAATGCCAAGAGAAAGACACAAAAGGACGCCTGTCTTCAAAAACTCTCGAGCTCATTCGCCAATGTGGCAAGATGTGAGCTTAAGGCAAACCAAATGCTAACGCCCAAGCTCGCCAAAGCAGTGCAGAGAAGACATAAAGGAAGACCTCAAAGAGAGAAGAGCAGAAATACTGGCTGATAAAGCAGAAGCCAGGAAAAGCGCATTTGCAACACCTGCCTGTCCTTTGTCAACTATAAGACCAAGATGACTGCCCTCATCCTCGCCCTGATGGATCTATCACATCTTCCAGAAAAGGCAATGGAGAAGATTATCCATGACTTCTCAGATCTCTTTGATAGCCACATCCACCTGCCCACATACCAAATTCCACAGGATGGATATGTAATTCCCAATGCTCTCCCTTCTGAAATCCAATATGCCATTTCGCTGGTAAAGAAGTGAACACCACCCGGCCCAGACAAAGTCAGACCCGAACACCTGAAGAATCTGCCATCAGTACTCATCAATACACTGGCTTGGCTCTTCACAAGCTACCTGTCTGAATGCAAAAGGTGCCCTCCCAATGGAAAACCAGCAGGACAGTTCTACTGTTCAAGAAGGGAGACATTCAAGACATTGGCAACTACTGCCACATCTGCCTGTTGTCCATCATCTACAAGCTGTTCACTGAGTCATCCTGAACAGGATTTGCAGAACAATAGATGAAGGACAACCATGCGAGCAAGCTGGCTTCCGAAAAGGATTCAGCACAACCATATCCATACAGTAACCAAGCTTATTGAGGTTTTGTTGGTAGTTCAAGATGCCCTTCTAATGTTCATTGATTTAAAGAAAGCCTTTGATTCTGCTGAGACTGAAGCAGTCATCAAAGCCTCTTGCCAAACAGGGCGCTCAAACCCAATACATCAAGATTTCATGAGCTGTATTACGGATTTACCACCAGAATCTCACCATTCTACAAGGAAATGATCATTGATGTCAAAGAGAGGTTCAGCAGGGTGTTACCATCTCACTGAAACCCTTCAGTGCCACCCTCAGTAACATCATGTGACAATTAGAATGGGAAGGAATGGGAGTGAAGATATATGGTCACCAACTATACCACCTCTGCTTCACTGATGACATTGTTCTAATAACACCAAACATTAGCCAAGCAGAACAAATGCTGGCTGACTTTGACAGAGAATGTGGAAAGATAGGTCTATAGCTGAATCTCAACAAAATGATATTCAAAAAAATCGAACTAGTTCCAGATGCCCCAATCACTCTCAATGGAACAAACATTCTGAATGCAGCAGTTATGTGTACCTAGGCCAAGAAGTCAACATGATGAACGACCTAAAACCTGAGCTGTGCAGGTGAGAAAAAGAGTGTGTGTGGAAGGCCTTCAAGAGCATCGAAGAAATAGCTAAAAGGACAAAGGGCTCTGGGCACATCTCTTCGACTTCACCATTCTCCCTGCATTAACATATGCCTCAGAGACTTGGACCCTACGAGAGCAGGATGAGAATGCTATTTGGGTCTCACAAAGAGGATCGAAAGAGGTATGCTTGGAATATCGCGCCTCACTCAAGTGAGAGAAGGGATCCAAGGAATCCTGAGTTCCAACTTCAGTCTATCATCGAGAGTCAGGGACGCTGTCTCGCTTGCCAAGGCATCGAAAATCAGATACGCTGGGCATGTAATGTGACCTTGGAGATGATTGCTGGACTAGAGCCGTTACTGACTGGATCCCACGGGATGTCAAAAGATCATATGGCTGCCCACCTATAAGATGATAAGCCTTCTTCATCAAGACCCTGATGTTGAGGCTCTTCATATTCCTGGAGCAAGCAGATGTCATTGCTACACTGGCATGTGATAGCATCACATGGAAACATTACTGGTGCCTGCTCAAGCAAATCGACAAATAACGGATGTCAAGTGATCAAGTGATCAGTGATCAATTGATGACTACCAGTTTATGCTCATGTGGGTGGCCATGTCTCGTCCATGCTGTATGCACAAGTTTGAGCATCTGCAGCCCTAGGCTGATGGAATGTCTCCCTTGCTGGGCTCTCCATAGTCATGAAGTAACTACAAAGTGGTGCCCAAATTAGGGCCTCTTAAATGTTAACGAGGATATCCCATAAAAATATGGTGAGTGGGGTAAAAAGGTGACAAAAACCGTGCAGAGTTTAGTCCCTTATCAGTGATCAGTTTCTGGATGAAGGAACTCTAGAAACGGAGATATGGAATAGGGTATAAGACAATGTATTTCAGGCTCTAAACCAGAAGAAGAACGCTTGTTTCACTTGATTCAAGTGATCAAGTGAAACCAGAGCAAGAAAATAGGAGACTCTGGAGGGTCCTTTGTAGGTGTCCATCAGCTACAGAGGAAAGAACAGCTAAAGAAAAGGACATAGAAAATAAAGGTGAGTATGACCTACATGAGTATGACCTACCTGGTCAGAGACACAGAAGTGTATGGGGAGGATGAGGGATGGAGAAATCTTGTAGCCCCAAAACAGCTACAAAGGAATGGCAGTGGAGAAGGAAGGAAATTAAGGTTGAAACTGAAGTCTTGCAGCTTGAATGACCCTAGACCAGGAGATTCTGGAGAAAGGTAGAGAAAACATTTTTGCAACATGCAAAAATGATAATTTACATGCAGTTCCTTCTCCCACTTGTTAGCAAACTTCAAAGGGTTTTTATCTAGTAATAACTAGGTCTTGTTTAAAAAAGAATGAGGAGAAAGAAAAAGTATACTTACTAGGGCTTCAAGTTTGAAAACCCTACTTCTGCTCCTGATGTGCCCCGAGACCAGGAAAACACACCTTAGGGAAATGCAGCTTGCCCTTGGCGTTCCCTTCTACTGCTTCTCACACCTTTCTGGTGCCAGTTTGTTTTTTGTTCTCAGGCTTTAAAGAACTTCCTGTTTTGAGCCCAGGATTTGATAAGATAATGTTAGCTCTTTAGTTTTGAACCAGGAAAGCTAAAAATGGTAATGTCTCACTGTCTTTGGTTTGAAGTGATTTGGCTTTAATTTGACTTGCTGTCTTAATGCCAAATAAGCTCTTTATCTGCCCACCCTGAGAGACTGACTGGGAGCAGACTGCAAGGAGAAACACTGGCTGACAGCTGATAGAGCCCAGGCTTGCCCTGGAGATGTACCCATCTCTAACTCTAAGGGATTTGAGGTGGGTTTCTTAACCCACCTCAAATCCCTTAGAGTTAAAAATGGCTAATTGATCACCGAGCACGTATGCATGTGTGTATTTGTGCATCTGTGGTGGCCGCTGTTGTGTTGTGTTTGTCTATATGTGTGTGAACATGATAAAAAACCTGAGTCTCTTTAACTGCCTTGCGTTAAGAGAAAGACCTCTAAACTGAGTGTTGTAACTAGAGACAAATTGTGGAACTGCAGTGAAAAGCCGCAGTGAGGTAGAGCCTTGTGGGGCCATGCAGCACTTTGCCTCTCACAGACCTTGACTGTTTTGCAAATCACAGAGGTACAGTAGAAATTAAAACTAAAACAAATAATTTTTCCTCGTGTTTATATAGTAATCAGCAGTTCAAACGTTTTCTGTCACGATATTTAAAAAGTTTAGCAAGATATCAGGGCTTCTTTTAGTATCTGAGAGCATTTATTTGTTTTTGTTTCTGTATGATTTGTTAGATTATTTGACCTAGGAAACTTATGATTTGAAGTAATGTGATAAAATAAAAACTGGTTAAAAGAGCAGAAATTTAGTTCAGAATATAGATTTTTATGGCTATGAAAATAAATATAAAACTTTTCCCTATTTTCCTTTTTCCATTTTCCTGTTTTTCCCTATTTTCAATATGAAGGGACCATAATTGATTGTAGATATTTGACTGGAACATTGATATAGGTTTTCAAGATTTTTGAGTAATACAGAGATAATATAATGGTTATTTGTGCTAATTATTCCCAAGTTTGGTTCGTTTGATTAAAGACTAACATTTGGATAAATAAAATTTGACATATTTAGGATATTCAACCATTTAAACTTTTATAAATAAAAATTTTTAGTTTCTTAGAAAAGGTATATTTGCACTTGCACCAATTAACAGTGGCAGAGAATAATGTTCCATTTGTACCTCCTCTGGGAAGAAGCACTAAGCCTCAGAAGATTTATTGCCTGCTTGTTAAGGAGTTAGCATCTGATAACAGACTAAAGAGGAAAAAAAATGGCTGTTTAAACACTCAGTAGCAGCTGCAAAGAGTCGCTTCAGCTTAAGTGATTTTTTGGAATTAGCAAAATAAATGATAAATAATTATAACTCTTTCAGATTATATATTTTATATTTTATTATACCACCAGGAGATATGTAATTACAAAGAAGTTCGTGCTTGTGTTTTGGTGTTACACAGTGTTCCAGCACCCATCCCTCCACCAGTGCCCATTTCCCACCACAATGTCCCAATTCCCTCCTCCCTCACCTAGTCTGCCTCTATGGCATGTTCTTTATCTCCTCTCTCTCTCTCTCTCTCTCTCTCTCTCTCTCTCTCTCTCTCTCTCTCGCTCTCTTCTTTCCCTTACACACTGTAGATTACAAAACATACATTTAGAGGTTATCATGTGTATCTTTTTGCCTGTATTCAATGCTCAGTTCTAGGCTGGTATTATCACTTTCAACAATTATTAAGCACACTGTTCCCTTCTCCATTTAACTAACCTCTGACTCCCACACATTTGTGGTAGATTCCACCTTTGACAAGACCTCCTCATCCATGTTGTGCCTGACATTGGATATTGGTTTCATTTTATATATATATATATATATTTATATATATATGTGTGTGTGTGTGTGTGAGATGCAAATAAATGCAGTCATTCTATATCTGTCTTTTCATTCTGGCTAATTTCACTCAACATGATCCACTCCATGTCCATCCATTTATAGGCAAATTTCATAACTTTGTTTTTCCTAACAGCTGCATAGTATTCCATTGTGTAGATGTACCAAAGTTTCTTTATCCATTTATCAGTTCTCGGGCACTCTGGTTGTTTCCAGATTCTGGCTATTATGAATAGTGTTGCTATGAACATAGAAGTGCAGATGGTGTTTCTGCTGTGTGTTTTTAGCCTCCCAGGGTATGTTCCCAGGAGGATATTGCTGGGTCAAATTGGAGCTTAATTTCTAGGTTTTGGAGGAATGTCCATATTGTTTTCCAAAACGGCTGCATCAGTTGACATTTCCAACTACAAATCAGTAGTAATTAAAATGGCACTATATATGGTCCCCCTAAGTGATACCTGAGCAAACTGCAACGTGTAAGTCCTGAGCACTGTCAGGTGTGACCCCAGACCCAAACAAAAACCAAAACAGTGAAAAAAAAATTTCTGTGTTATGTATCACAATGTTAGAATGCCTGGTTGCATGTTTAAGACTTGCTTTTTTGATTGTGGGAAGCACAAACAAACACACAAACAGACACACATGTACACACACACTAAAACGGGGAAAGAAGAAAAATTAAGGCTTGTAAAAGGTCTATATCCATATTTTAGATGTACATCATAGATTAAGAATCAGAAGAGGAAACTGAACTCTTTCCAATGTCAAATAAAAGAATTAAAACATTTCCAATCTAGCAAAAATTTTTTCATCCTACTTAAAAAGAAATAGTAATAAATATACCTTATTAAGTTTACCATGAGACAGACATGAGGCAGCGCTGCTACTGACTCTCACTGTGCCCAGCCGCTCATGAGGTACCCAGGAGGGATGGCAGGTTCTAGCCCTGGCCCACCACCCCAGCAGAGCCTCACAACAAGCCAGACGACTCCCCACTCCATGAGGACCTCCATTTTCCACATCCGGACTTCCTTCTCATCAGAACTCCACCCAGCAGACCAGCCTATCACAGCCTGGCTTGCGCGGCCGCTTGTGGCTGCGCGGTTCATCAATAAATGCTGGATTTTGAGATGACTACAAGAGTATGCTACCCACACAGCAGAGCCTGGCAATCTACCTGTGTCGTATTTGATATGCCAGATACCAGTAACAATTATAGACCTCATTCCCATGACCTGATGGAATGGTTTGAAGCTCTTTACGTTCCTGGAGCAAGCAGGTGCCCTTGGGCTCTACTTACATGAGACAGGTCATATGGAGATGTTACTGGTGCCCGCTAGAGCAAATCAAAGATAAACGGGAAGACAGTGATACAGTGAAGTTTACCATAGAAGTTGCAATTTTATCTTTGACTATGCAGTTGATACCTTTTCACTATTGGTAAACCATTTATACTCTAAAAGTTTGTTCGTTTATTTATTTAGTTCATCTTTTTTTTCTATGCACTATGTCAAATTAATAAATTATGCTGAGTTTGTTTCTGTCTGGCTTATTTCATTAAGCGTTATTTCCTCCAGTTCCATCCATCTTTTTGCAAATGGCAGCATATGTGTATGTACACACGTATACATATTATGGCATATGCATACATACATATATACCATTTTCAAAATGTAAGTATTTTAGTGCTACACATTGGACATACTTATCATACCAAGAGTGCTTATCTGTGTGTATCTCTTTTTATTAGTGTCGGGAGAGCTGCCCGGGTCCCTGACAGTGTCAGGAAGCGAATTCCCTACTATCTCCAAAGCCGGCGGGGAATGGATGAAGACTCAGGAATCCGATGCAGTTTTAAAAGGGCTTTACTATCACAGGATCCAATATACAATCCAAGAGGAGGGAAAACCTCCAGACTCTGGGTTCCCAGCTAGGCCCCAGCCAGGTGTAGGCCAAGATGGCTGCCACCACGTGTTGAGGCCCAACAGAGAATGGAGAGGACGGAGAAGCAAAACACCAAGGGAAGCCGAAATGGCAAAAAGGGGAAAAAGAGAGAGCTTCTTTCTTCTTGCAGCTTATTTTATAGCTAGAAATCCGCCCAAACTCCCATCTAGAGATGAAAACAGGAAAATAGCTCTATAGAATGTAGCAACTTCAGGAGACCATCTGGTTGTTTACAAGGACCCAGAGCTAATTAAAAGCCTCCTAGCAGAGCTGGGAGAAGCTATAAGCTAAATGTAACTTCCCCTGGCAGGAAGGATCAAATACCCTCAGGTAATTTCTCCCAGCACCTCACCTAATATCTTAAGCCAAGATCTGCCTGGAATTGCTTTTATAGGGTAGAGAAGGGGTTTCTGAGATGGCATGTCTCTGTACCAAAGACTAATACTAATGTCAGTTAATATTTCTCAAGCCTTCACAAGAGTCTTGTCTACTTCACGGTAGTTTTGTGTTTTAGTTGCCTTTGAGTTATCAGGGAGCCATGCTTGCTTGGAGGCAAACAGCATTTCTCTCTGGTCTAATTACTTAGAGATCCAACGTGGCCAGGCAAATATGCTGGTAAGATCTAGCTAGTCCTATGATGATTGTGGTAACATGAGAGAATATTTATACCAGCCAGTACAGAATACATGGTCAGATAAGACTGCCACATTCAGACTGCCCCCTATCTATGAAGTGACCTGCAGGAGGCAATCCAGGGCAGATGCAGAGGCTTAGGCTTTTAGGTGTCCTGCAACAATTAGTACTTATATTGAATTAGCATTCTTTAGCTAAATGCTCAAAAGTGGTATATTTAGACAATATCAAGCTATATTGAGTGTTTTAAGGATTCACCATACAGCTTTTCATAATGGCCACATCCATTAATATTCTACAAATAGTGAATAAAACTACCCTGTCATATTTGATATGCCAAATACCAGTAACACTATATTAGGTCATTCCCATGACCTAATATAATGGTTATATATTAGGTCATTCCCATGACCTAAATAATGGTTATTATATTAGGTCATTCCCATGACCTAATATAATGGTTATTATATTAGGTCATTCCCATGACCTAATATAATGGTTATTATATTAGGTCATTCCCATGACCTACTATAATGGTTTGAGGCTCTTTATGTTCCTGGAGCAAGCAGATGCCCTTGGGCTCTACTAGACTGAGACAGGATATATAGTTCCATTTGTTTATCTTTACTTTCATTTGCTGTGTCAGTGGTGTTTTGTTCTTGAAGATGCTTTTAGCTTCAATGTCATAGAGCATTTTTCCTATGTTTTCTTCGATGTACCTTATAGATTTATATCTGATATTGAGATTCTTAGTCCATTTTGATCTAACTTTTTGTGCATGATGTTAGCAAGAGGTTTAAGTTAAAAATTTTTACACATAGCTTCCCAGTTTTCCCAGCATCATTTGTTGAAAAGGCTTGCTTTGCTTCACTTAATATTTTTTGCTCCTTGATTGAAGATTAAATGATCATATATTTGACAGTGTGTCTCAGGATATTCAGTTCTACTCAGATAGGTCTACAGGTCTCTCCCCCTACCAATACCATGCTGTTTTAATTACTACTGCTCTGTAGTAGAGTTTGAAGTTGGGGAAAGTGATACCTCCCATCTTCTTTTTCCCAAGGGTTGCTTTATCTATTAATTTCTTCCATATTTTCTGCTGCTTTATTTCTTGTCCCTGCATAATAGCCATTCTGTTGGGAATTGAGGATGGACTCCCTTCCCCATCTCCTTGCTCTTCGGGAAGGCACAGTTGTTGCATTCATGCCCCTAAGACACTGCCCAAATGTAAATTCAACCCCGAATTTATCAGCTAGTTACAATCTGCAGAATTTCTGGTATGAGTGGCTGCATTTTTTGGTTCCATGACATTGAAACTGTACTATATATAGTCATAAGGTCTAGTCAACAATGTACTAATAATTTCTTATACAAAGGACAATAATTTCTTACACAAATGCCTCCATGGTGAAATCTAACAATTCATATTAACTTTAGAAAACATTTCTTGACCATTTTTTAGAAAATTAGCTATGACAAAACAATATAAAATAAATTATTGAAGGCCTGCTTAGGGGGCAGGCTTATGTAGTAGTTGAGAAAATTGGAAATAATTGTTGTTAGAATTTACAGTGGTAGTGTATTTGATGTTAAACATTGAATGTTTGTAAGAAATTAACATAAACAACTTGGTTGGTTAAACAATTTTGTAGAAGGCCACTATGTTTAATATTGAAATCAATAACCCAGATGGTCCAGTTCACACATAGCAGCTCAGTAAAATGATCATGAATTTAGCAGCACCTTTTCTATATGCTGATTATAATAATCCATATAATTAGTGTCTGCTTAGGGAGCAGGCATGGGGTGTGGATGGGAAATAGGGTCTATAGTGGTGGTAAAGGCACATTGGTGGTCCGATTGGTGTTTGAATATTGAATACCTGAATCAACTGTAATGTGAACAACTTTGTAAACAGTTTTCAAATGAAGTTAGAAAAAGCTATTTGAAAGCAAAAAAGAGGGTTTCATTGATAAATTCTACTGAGAAGAAAAAGATCACCAATTTTCTACAACTGAAGTATTATAAAGACAGAAACTTTTTTGTATATATATGTATATATATATATCTCCATATATATTCAATACTTGTGAGGATATTTACATGCATCATCCTCTAAGTATACTAGTAAATAAAATTCAACAACACAAAGAAACAATTGTAGACTCTAACCATGTGAGTTTATTCTGTGCAAATTTGGATTAACATTTAAATGGAAATAATGATGGCTAGGGATATGGATCAATGCTAGATCACATATCTGGTTCATAGATCATAAGACTTAATATTATTTTATTTAAAATTCACCCAATATTTAACTATAGATGCAAGGAAATCCCTATGAAAATTCTAACTTGGTTCTTTGCAGAAACTGACAAGCTATTCTGAATTCATGGAAGTTCATGAAAGTTCAGAATAGCCAATCTTGGAAAAGAAAACTTAATCAAAAGAATTCACTTTTCTTGCTTTAAAGTCTGCAAGAGTAACTTTTAATTCCTTTATATTCATGAAGTTTAGAACCGTATAAACATTTTGTGTGACTATATCTATCACTATCCACAGTTTTAGAAATTACAGTTGATAAATTTAAATGATTTTTAAGGCATTTAAAATAAAAGCAATAAAACTATTACATTTTACCTTGCATATTGATAACTCCATTCAAATGAAATGTTTAGCAAATGGCAAAATGAATCAGCCTACTTATTTAGCTCCACTAATAGAAATTAAATTGTTATAGGGTTGATTGTGCTCAGAAATTTATATTTTTATTCAAAGTTGAAATTTAATATATAACAAGTTTTTTCTATAACAAGTTTCTTATATCTGTGCACTTCTTTCCTTTAGAGTTTAAAAGGAGAATAAGCATATTCTTAGTTTCAGTTTTCATCATTGATTATTGGAATTATTGGGTCAATCACCATGTATCAAGTTTTCAATCAGTTGACACACCAGTTCTACTGAAGACTTCAGTCTGACTCTAACTGATTCAGATTCCCTAGCATAGCACCGAAGATTGCAAAACCAACATTACTTCCCACATTATTCACAGCTACATTTCTCATATTCACCAAATGCTCACCAACAGTTTTATGGTCTTTCTGTTTTTTGTCCAACAATCACTCTCTCTCTCTCATTGTGCATTCCCATTACTACACTGATTTTAAGTAATATTGACAGTAGTCTGAATCACTTCCATTTATTCCCAAATGTACATATATATTTAAATTAAGGTATAACTTACTTGTGTTTCTCTTTAAACACAAAATGCCTGTAAGCAGACACCATTCATATTATAGATCAATTTAGATGACCTAGTTGAACCTCATTAAGGTATTTAGTATGTTGCTATTTTTTTTTTGCTTTTTTTTTTTTTTTTGGTCACACCCGGCAATGCTCTGGGATTTCTCCTGGCTCTGCACTCAGGAATTATTCCTGGCAGTGCTCAGGGGACCATATGGGATACCTGGGATCGAACCCGGGCTGGCACAGGCCAGCCGCGTGTAAGGCAACGCCCTACCTGCTGGGCTATCGCTCTGGCCCCTATTTTTTGATAAACTGTGGAAAATAATACTTAGGTAATGGATATTTAATATATATGAAAGTTATGACTTAAAATAGTAGATATTATGGTCCTAAATTATTTTCTTTCATATTTTTATAAGTATATGTATGATTAGCAAATACTTTTTTGTTAAGGTAGAATTTTCACCATGTTTAGACTCAATTGTTGTGAATAGCAGACCCAGTTTTTCTTTTTATTATTAGGCTTATATTAAAAATGAATAATAAAATTAGCATAGGTGAGTGTTATTTTTCAACAGGAAATATATATATAATATTGACAGACATATTTTATCTGGTTAGTCTGTTTAGGATTGCATTGTCACATATGATAGATAATAGTAAGATTTCACAAAAAGTATTTAGATCCATAGGGGTTTCACATGCCTAAGTATCACTGGTAGAATTTAAAAATACAAAATGGCAAACATACAGGAAATTTTCTTCAGAGAATTAAAAATAAAATTGACTGCCTTTAAAGAAGAGAATGTGGGGCGGAGCGGCCAGCCGGGTGGAGCGGCCGGCCGGCCGCCGGGTTCGCCCCGCCATATGGTCCCCGAGCACCGCCGGTAATTCCTGAGTGCGAGCCAGGGAACCCCTGAGCACGCCGTGTGACCAAAAGCAAAAAAAAATAAATAAAGAAGAGAATGTTTTTGATTTAAGAATTCATATTACATGTAAAGGAATTTTGAAAAGTCTCTTGAAAGAGCATTACAAAGTTAAAATTCAGATGTAAGTAAACAGTTTATTTCTGACAAACATTTATTAAATTCTACAAATTTGAAACATATTAAATGAAGGTGACCTATATATATGTCACCTCCTTTATATAGGACCTATATATATATAGGTCACCTCCATTTAATATGTTTCAAATTTGTAGAATTAAGTAAACGTTTGTCAGAAATAAACTGTACACTACACACACAATGCCCCTAACATATTTAGAATTTGTTGAAAATTTAAATCACTTGTAATTTGAAAAATTACTTACTAATAATCGGATTTTGATACAATTAGTAACTAAAAGACTAATTGTTATATAATTCACCGCAATAAATCTTCTAAACTTAGAGTTTGAAATTAATTTTGGAAGAACCTATTTAAGACCACTTTATTTAACTCATATGCCATCATATTTTAGAATTTTATCTCTCTACAAATTGACCAATTTTGATTTGAAGAATATTTATTGAGTTTGGAAAAATTTTATCAATATTTTACAGACAATATTTTTTCAATAGATTAAGATATTTTCTTCATATGTTTTTTAATAGCATTTATAACTTCCTTATTTCTGAGACTATAAATAAAAGGATTTAATAAAGGAATAACTAAGGTGTAAAAAATTGCTATGGGTATATCATTATCCCCATTTATAATTGAACTTGGTCTAATGTATACAGACAGAAGAGAACCATAGAACATTGAGACCGAAACAAAATGAGATGCACAAGTGGATAAGGCTTTGCCTCTCCCTTTCTTGGATTTCATTCTGAAAATAGTAAAAGGATGCACAGATAAGATATTCCTACTATTATGATAGAGAATGTTTGTACAGACCCTGAAAAGATAAATATCATTAATTCATTAATGTAAGGGTCAGTACACGAGAGTCTGTATAGCGGAATTACATCACAAAAAAAGTGATAAATTTGATTAGACTTACAGAAAGTTAACCTAAACAGAAACCCTACCTGAATTATGGAATGCACATTACCAGCTATGTAGGCTCCTGTGGTCATTTGAACACAGAGTTTCTTTGTCATTTTCGTATGATAATGCAGTGGGCTACAGATGGCTACATAGCGATCATAGGCCATTGCAGCAAGGAGAAAGCAATTTGAAGTTTCAGCAAGGCAGAGAAAATAAAATTGTACCATGCATTCATACAGGGTTATCAGTCTGTCATTAGAAAAGAAGTTCTCTAACATCTTGGGAGTAATGGCACAGGAGCAACAGGAATCCATCAGAGCAAGGTTGCCAAGGAAGATGTACATTGGCGTGTGAAGATGCTTCTCAATTGCAATCAGTACAACTAGGCCAAGATTCCCCACCATGGTGATCAGGTAGATGGCAAGAAATACTAAAAACAGAAAGGTCGTCAGCTCTGGGTGATCTGTAAATCCTATGAGGATAAATTCAGTTGTCAAGTTATCCTTGTTCATCTCTGTCTTGTCTGTTGAAATAACAATTGTGGAGATAAAAGATTGCAATTGATAGAGTTTAATTTTCATTCATATTCCCCACCTCTTTACCATGAAAGAAGGCAATTCCATAAACTTATCTTAATCCCTTAGATATAGGCACACAGTCTTTAAGGGACTTCTAAAATATTACTGCTAAGCTTTTACATAAATCTCAGAGATCACTCCTGGCAGGTATTGGCAGACCATAAGTGGTGTCAGGGATTTAAGTGTGTCTGCTGCATGCAGGAATGTTATCTTACTCATTACAATTGCTTTCCCACAATTTCTGCTTAGTGTTGCCAATATATCAATTATTTTTATGTTTTATATAAAATGTAGTTTACATGCAATGTTACCCAATAAGGGTTTAGTTTAATGTACCACACCATGCTGATCTTCATTTTTGCATTAACAAGAAAGCTATATACTTCCAACACCTTCTAAAATTTTCTTTTATTGCTTTATTTTGTTTATATGCAAATAAATTCGGCCAATGAGAACTGGAGGCATTTTTGCATTCGTTCTGACATAGACTTTTGTCTGATGATAAAATGGCAAGGGTTTAGGAAAGCAACTTTTTGTCGGAAACAGTGATTACTTTCTAAATTCACCTTGAAATGGGTAAACATCTTTAGTATCCTCCTCATATTATTTTGGTCTTTTACAAATTGAGTCAATTTTGATGAACTTTCAAGATAAATCATTTAAAACTCACAATTTGCTTTGGTTGTGGCCAAAGCCAGCGGTGCTCAGGGCTTACTCCTGGTTTTGCTCACAATCACTCCTGACAGGCTCAGGGGATGAAAAGGGATGCATGGAATCAGACCTCAGTTAACGGCAGTGTTGGTGGAAAGCACACCATGTGCTGTACTATCACCCTTACAAATAATTACTTAAAAATTTAATATCCAAAATATGTAAGATATTCATACAACCCAATTAGTTTTTACCTAACTAGTAAAAGCTAATATCATTAAAAATGAGAAGATTAACAATAGATATTTTGTAAGGAAGATCTGCAAAAGACCAACATGAAAATTTTCCACTATCCCTAATCATTAAGGAATGAAATCAGAAACAAATGGAGATTTATTTCAAAATGACTATAATCAAGAAGGAAAACCTATTGTTGAATGTGTAAAGATGAACGAATTCTTGTACTCCATATAAGAACATAAATAGTTTTAGTTACTATAGGAAAAAAAAGTAGAATCCAAAATAATTGAAATGAACTAACATAGGAGGTTGATTTCCTTTCTGATATGCACCAAAACACAGTAAAACACTGTCAAAACTATATACATGTAATTCTATGTTTAATGCAGTTGCTTTACAATAGCTAAGGTATGCCATAAGTGAAATGATTTCTTTGATGATAATATGCAAGAAGATCGAGGACCTAATGCAAGTGAGATAAGAGGATAAAATGACAAACTATTATATCACCTATATGAGGAATATCAAGCAGGGAAACTTTCAAAAATCAGAGATAGAATAAATGGTTACTATTAGATACTGAAAGCATGGGGGGGAAAGGGGACGTAATTTAACAATGTAAACTTGTATCTAATAGATGAAGAACTCTGGAGAGCTAATATACAACATAATGAATACAGGCAATATTGTATTATACTCATCAAGGTTACTAATACTAAAGCTTAATTATTCCCACAGAAAAAAGGAAAGGATATTTTGTAAGTCATAACCAACACTAGAATGACAATAATATTAAAATATGTAAATGTATCATCAATATGCAATATGCGTAGTGTCGAATACATTACAATATCTTTCAATAGAAATATTTTTCAATGAAAGTTTAGGTATCCTTTATCTCAAATGCTGCTAATATTTTGAGGTTTCTTTATAATTTTTCTTTTGGGGATCAGACTCATCGCCCAGTGCTATAGTGTTGCTCTGCAGTGTGAGGGCCTAGTCTCAATCCTAGTACAGCAAAACAATAAATGAAATTAAATCAGAATATATTAAATTCTATATTTAATTATTTTAAGCAATTTATTAGGTTATATGAATATTTAGACAATTAAGCATAATTATAAAATTTACTGGTAAAAATGCTTATTTTTAATAGTAAATGGGATAAAGTAAAATTGCTGGCTGACACTTTTGCATATTTTTTTATGAAAAAAATTAAGTATCAGTCATTATATTTCATAAAATAGTCATTATGACATAATGAAATACATTTTATTTCATATAATATTTATTAAAATAATTGTTAGTCATTATATTTCACATAATTAGATATATCTTTCAACATGTGTGCCTGAAATGTAACTAAATTAATTTATGTCCTTACCTTCTTTGAATTTCAGTCTGAAAATCTGAATATGTCAGCAGTCACTGCAATATTTTTTAGGATTTTCCATGCATTTATTACTGAGTGTTAGAAGGATAGCTAAGTTAATGCCTATGAATAATAAAGATTAGTAAATAATTCTCATAAATAATTATTTGTGGATGAATGACAATATTAAAAATAATAGTAAAAGAATATTTCCCTTACCTAGATTTCACTGAGGAGAATTCATTAACACTTCAAAATTAGCTTTCTGATGTTAGGTCTCAGAGAGTTGCAACATATAAACCTTTGTCTTTAAAACATTTGGGATTAAAAGAATGAGAATCTGGATGACTACCAATAGGTCAGTGTTTGTAATTATGTGTTTTTTTTTCCAAGGCAAAGCTAAAGTTTTCTATCAAATGCTAAAGGGATTTTTCCTTTGACGAAATCATTGGATTTCTTTAGGGAGACTATTTCTTCAAAAAAATAAGAAGACTGTATAATGCTAATTAAAGATGTAATGTGAGACAAGGTCAGTGGAAATGCCTTCATTAAAGTCATTCAGCTCAACTGGTGATCATCTTTTTTTTTTTTTTTTTTTTTTTGGGTCACACCCAGCAATGCTCAGGGGTTTCTCCTGGCTCTGCACTCAGGAATTACTCCTGGTGGTGCTCAGGGGACCACATAGGATACCAGGGATCGAACCGGGCGGCATGGGCCGGCTGCATGCAAGGCAAACGCCCTACCCACTGGACTATCGCTCCGGCCCTGGTGATCATCTTATTGACGTTTATGTGACTGAACAGATTTTAACAATCTATGCATTCTTATACAAAAAAACAAATATTAGGAGTATAATTTAGTATTATTAAAACAGGTCTTTTGACCTAATTAATACAATTGAAATATTAATATAGTTCATGAAAAGAATTAGAATTATTACTGCTAAATCATCCTAGTGACACAACTGCTGGAATGCACGAGGGCTATATGACATCTCCAAATTTCAGAGTCTGACAGCACAGTAGGGACACAGAAAATTAGACTAGAAAGTTACAGAGAAGCCCGCTAAGCTCACTGAGCAAAAAGATATGGCATTGAATGTTCAGCTAGCACTAACAGTTCAGCATATCTCAGTAAATGACTTATGACATCATTATTATATAGATATGTTGTTTTAAGCACTATATAAACTAAATCGTTTTGTGCCTGCTAAGGGAGCAGGTTGTGGGTGTGAGTGGTTAACTTACTACATTGGTGGAATGAAGTTCACACCAGGGGTGTAATTTGTGTTGGAATATTGGATACCTGAAATGACTGTATCATAAACAATTTTATAAATAACTGTGTTATATAAAGTTTAGAATAAAAAATGAGAGAGTGAAAGATGGTATGTTTTGGGTAGCAGGATAGGAATTGTTGAACCGTGCTTATCTGCACACACTAAAGACACAAATTGAAAAGTAAAAGTGACTAATTCATAGTACCATGAACAAAGGACTTGATTTAAAGACAGTATGTTAGGAGTGTAGTACATAGGAAAACAAACATTTAGTACTATCAAGGTAAGAAATTTCTCTAAAAGGGGCCAGAGCACATTCATGAGGGTGCTGCCTTATACTCAGTGATCACTTGATCACTTGACATCCCGTTATTCGTCTATTTGCTAGTGTGGGCACCAATAACATTTCCATTTGTCCCTTTCACGTGCCAGTGTAGATCAATGGCATCTGCTTGCTCCAGGAATACAAAGAGCCTCAAACCGTTCATTCAGGGTCTTGATGAAGTCTGACCATCTTGTAGGTGGGAGGCCACGTGATCTTTTGACATCCTGTGGGATCCAGTCAGTAATGGCTCTAGTCCAGCGGTCATCTCCAAATCGCATTACATGTCCAGCCCATCTGATTTTTTGATGCCTTAGCAAACGTGACAGCGTCCCTGACTCTGGATCGATGACTGAGGCCGGAAATCTGGATTCTTTTCTCTCACTTGACATACATCCCACGGATGTCAAAAGATCACGTGGCCGCCCACCTATAAGATGGTCAGACTTCTTCGTCAAGACCCTGAATGAACCGTTTGAGGCTCTTTGTATTCCTGAAGCAACCAGATGCCATTAGGCTACACTGGCACATGATAGGGTCAAATGGAAATGTTACTGGTGCCCGCTCAAGCAAATAGAGGAATAAAGGGATGTCAAGTAATCAAGTGATCAAGTGATGGAAAATGGGAAGAGTCAAAGTTTTTTTTTTTGCTTTTTGGGTCACACCCGGCGATGCTCAGGGTTTACTCCTGGCTCTGCACTCAGGAATGACTCCTGGCGGTGCTCGGTGGACCATATGGGATGCGGGGATCGAACACCGGCCGGCATAGGCCGGCCGTGCAGCAAGCAAACGCCCTACCCGCTGGGCTATCACTCCGGCCCCAAGAGTCAAAGTTTTTTTACCTATACATCCCAATTTTTTGTCAGTTTTCTTATTCTATGGCACTCTTTTTTGTGCATATTAATTCTCTTGCCACCTTTTTCCAGGGTGGCATGAGCAACAGTGAAGAGAAAGAATCCTGCTCAATCTCAAGTGCCCAGATATAATACCTAGGCAAGAGTGGTCATCTACATTTCTTAGAAGAACCACAGTTGTGAAGTGGCTTCCAGACTACCACAGCATCATGGGAAACAATATAGACCCCCACCACAAGAAATGGATGAAGAAAAGAGTGGTGATCCTCAATAGGCAGATCCACATACATAATATCTCTATAAATAATTCAAAGATGAAATGGTGGGGTTATTTAATGAGCTAAAAGAAATAGAGGAATGGACATCAACAAAATACAGGAGGATATGAAAGAAACAGTGGAATGGTAAACAACAAAATAAAGCAGGAAATGAGAGCAGAAATAAGGAAAGTTTCAAAAAGAAGTTTCATCAAAAAACACTTGGTAGATTAAATGAAAAACTCAATAGATGACCTCAATAGCAGAATGACAACCAAATACAGAATCAGTGACCTGGAAGATGAGCTGCAGAAAGCACTCAAGCAACACGAAAGATGGAAAAAGACTTCCAAATAGCTCAACATCAGTCAAGAGGACATTGGAATGAATTCAGGGAAACAGCATAAGATTCATGGAAATCTCAGAGGAGAGGGACACAATCCTAATGAGGAAGGAACAGTTAAAAATATCGTTTGCATAAAATTTCCAGAGCTGGAGTATGTAGGCATCCAGATCTAAGAAGCTCAAAGGGTACCAGTTGAAAGACACCCTAAAGATATCCTAATCAGAATGACAATGTGATAGATTGAGACACAAAAAATGGTAAGTAGCATAATCAAAGAAGGAAGTTTCACACAAAAGAATGTTCCTTATAGGTACAGCAGATTTATAATTATCAGAAAAGATGCTGAGCCCTAGGACAGTGGTAGGAAATAGTGAAAAAGCTCAGTGAAATGAAGACCTCACCAAAAATGCTTTTCTGGGCTAGGCTCTGATTCAAAACTGAAGTCAGGATAGACAATAGCTCAGGGACTTCACAGACTCAAAACCAACTTTAAAACAAGGACTAAAGGGGAACTGTAAGAAAGAAGAAAAATACCCAAACACAATTAACATATACAGAAAGACGGTATAAACACCATGACAGTAATTTCCCTGAAAGAAATGACTTAAATGCAACAATTAAGAGACAGAGTGGTAAAATAGATTTAAGAACTGGTAAAATAGATTTAAAAACTGAATCAGGCAGAGATGCTTCCGGTCATCCATGCACCAGACTGAACAAAGGGACAACACTGATGGGGGACAACTTTGGGAGAGGCCCATCCCAACAATTACTCCAGTAGCCTGGGACCTCCACTCCCTAAAATTGCGGCAATTGCTCCAAGCCTGACTTCATGTTGAAAATTCCAGGCATGTGGGTTTCTGTGCTTGAACTCTCCAGGCTTTCATGGAGCAGGGTATTGGGGCCCCTACCCTCATCTCTCTGTGCTCCAGAAGGCCCAGTCATCACACACACACAAACTGCCTCTGGTGCCAAAGAAATCTCATCACTGGTCATTGTGGAATAACCTATTTACAATATACAAGTTCCTGACA
>JAJIBD010034750.1:0-52862 GCA_021461705.1 Cryptotis parvus
TTTTTGCCTATTTACTTACTGCTTTAATTTTGATACTCACTCAGACTATTATTTGTGTGTTAAGAATCATCATTCCCTTGTTTGGCACATAATCACAAAGATTTTCTTTGATTATTCTATTATTCTACTCCTAATATTTTTGTGACACTTTGAACTTCCCTCTATAGCTTTTCTGTCTGGAGAAGTATCATTTCCACCCTGACAATTATACAAATACCCATTTAAACTTTCCTCTAGCATATGTTCACTCATATGTTCTCAATCCATCTCTATTTCCTTTGAAATCCCTATATATGACAGAAACTGGACTGAGGGAAATATTGAAGAGTGAAGTCACTTCCCAAGCCATCTGAGTTAAAGAAGCAAGACTTACATGCACTTCCTGCTCTCCCTACTGTGCTGTCTTACCACACGTCCTGCACCAACAAATAAGTAAGACACAAATCCAATTCTGCATTACCTACCTCCTAGAGAACTTTTCTTTTCAAAATTCCTCCTGAAGCTCCTTTCACTTCCTTGTTCCTTAAGCTGTAGATGAGGGGGTTCAACATGGGGATCACCACAGTATAAAACAAAGAAATCACTTTATTAATATCCACGGTGGAAGTTGAACCAGGACAAACATAGATAAGAATGGAGTCCCATAGAGTATGGAGACAGCAGCCAGGTGAGATGAGCAAGTGGAGAAAGCTTTGCGTCTCCCATCGGTTGACTGAATCCTCAGAATGGCCATCAGAATGCTAATATAAGACAACATGATAATCAGGCCACTGAGTACACCTATGAATCCAGACAAAACATAGACCACCAACTTATTGACCCAGGTATCTGCACATGCTAGGGAAAGCAATGGTGAGATGTCACAGAAGAAGTGATTGATGATATTTGGACCACAAAAGGGCAAGCCAAAAGCCAGAATTGTATGAGTTGTGGTACTAATAAAACCCATGGCATAGGATCCTACCACCAGCAGCACACAGACCCTCTGGGACATCATGAGTGAATACAACAAGGGTTTACAGATGGCCAAATACCTATCATAGGCCATGGATGTCAGAAGGAAACATTCAGTTGCCACAAAGAGACCAAAGAACCACAGCTGAGCAGCACATCCCATGAACGAGATGCTTTTTTTTCTCCTCAAATACATCACACAGCATCTTGGGTGCAATGCAGGAAGACATACAGACATCGACAAAGGACAAGTGGCTAAGAAAAAAGTACATAGGAGTGTGGAGTCTGCGACTGGTCCAGATAAGGGTGATCATGCCTAGATTGCCCCCGAAAGTGACGAGGTAGATAAAGAGAAGCATGAGAAAGAGAACAATCTGCTGACAGAGTTGATCTGTGAGGCCCAAGAAGAGGAATTCTGTCACTTCTGTCTGATTCTTATCTTCCATAGATCTTTGTAACCTATTACAACAAAGAAAAACATTATCTTTAAAATGCAGATAGTAACACTGCCAGGAGTGATTCCTGAGTGCAGATTCAGGTTGAACCCTGAACATAGCCAGTGACCCAAAACAAAACAAAACAAGTTGGTCATTAACACAAGAATATTAAAGTAAGTTGCCTGTTAATTTGGCATATTGAATTTTGGCATATCAAATACACCACGGGTAGCTTGCCAGGCTCTGCTGTGGCTCAGGGCTCATCACAGGGGACTCAATTTTTTTCTACATCAACCATCCAGGGCCCACAGGGGCAGAGCCCTGGGTTTAGACAAGCCTACTAAATGAAAACATCAAGAAGGGCTTGGAAGTTAAATAAAGAAAAATTTTGTTTTTGGGTCACACCCAGCTTTGCTTTCGGAGGTTACTCCTGTCTCTGCACTTAGGAATTACTCCTGGTAGGCTTGGGGACCATGTGGGGTCCTGGGGATCGAACCTGCATTGGTAGCATGCAAGGCAGACACCCTACCAGCAGTTCTATTACTCTGACCCCTATAGGAAGAAATATTAGTTACCTTCATCCAAAGTCTTATGTTTCTTATTAAATGTTTTCAACTGAATGAAATTATTATATTTTATTATACTCTAATAGACTTGCTTTTTATTCATTTATATTTTATTTTTTGCTTTTTGTCACCCGCTCGGGTTTTCCTGGCTCTTCCTCAGGAATTACTCCTGGCAGTTCCCCAGGGGACCATATGGGATGCCAAGGATCGAACCTGGGTCGCCGCCGCCTGCAAGGCAAATACCCTACCTGCTGGGCTATCGCTCTGGCCCCCTACCTTGTTTTTTAAAAAGCACTCTTGTACCAGTTCACATTGTTTGGACAGTTGGACTAATAAGTGCGTGCCACTTCCTATTGTTGGTGCTCTCATTCTCAAATACTGGTAAATCTGAACTAAGTCTTTAGCATTCAAGCATTCATAGGCCTGGGCATGCCTCCCTAAATTAAGCATGCAGTCAGTGGTTCAAGCACTTGCCGCAGAGCAGTGGGGGCCTGGGTTCCAACCCCAGCACCATAGAAAATACATTTAAGTCAGCGCTGATCTAAAGCTGTTTTTTTTTAATTTTGGTTTTTTGGGACATAACCTCTGCTTAGAGGACCACATGGAGTGGGGTTTAACTTGGGTTACCCATGTGCAAGGCAAGCACCTTACCCACACTATATCTCCAGCCCCTCTAAAAATATTCTTAAAGTTGTCTAAGAAGTTTCAAACTTTACCTAAGAAGACTGAGTAAGACTGTTCTCTTCCTGTGTAGAGAGCTGACAACTGTTAGCCTCTGTGACTCTGAAGGACAGTCCCACACTAGTCCATTCAGCATATGGCATGTTATAGAAAGAGGAAGATTTCTCACTGGAAATATTGTTTCTTATTTGAGTTTTTCCCCAAAATCTAGACTGAGCGTACCACAAGTTTAGGAACAAATATTGCATCATTCTCTGATGAAAAAGTTTAGTGCCACCTGGGATAAGCGACCAAGTCCCAGCTTGGTTTAACTTTCACCTTCTGCTTAAAAAAAGAAAGAAGACATAAAAGGATCCATTTGGGTAAAGAAAAAAAGATTACATAGGACTTTAAAAAAAACTGGAGTCATAAAATATAAAACACCATAATGTTAGGTGGAGCTGCATGAGGCTTTTTTTTTTTTTTTTTTTTTTTTTTTTGCAATGCTGGGATCCAACCCAGGTCTCGTGTATTCTAAGTACTCATGTACTCTACTGCTGGGCCACAGCATGGCCCTGCATGAGGCATTTTTGCTTTTTTTTCTTAACAACTATACAAAAGTCTTCTCATTTCAACCCGTTTTCCCACTAATGCCACAGCTAAAGGCAGCTCATACATGAGAATCCATCTTATCCTTTTTTCAGGAAAACCACAGTCTACATTTCTTTCAACCTCTGAGTTCACGGAGGTTGAATGGAAAACCATGTCTCAAGTGACACAGAAACTCCACAAAAAGGAATGAAACCAATTTGCAATATAGCAGCCAGTCACTTTAGGGTGGTGAATGGGGTTCCCATCACTAGATTCAAAACATTTTTTTTAAAAACCTTTCACTAAACCCAAGTATGTATTCACAGAACTCACATCTACACAATAGGGTCTTTAAGATATTCACTATGCCAAAAACAGTAACAATAATGGACCTCATTCCCAATGAATGGAGACGTTACTGGCACCCACTCCGAGCAAATCGATGAACAATGGGAAGACAAGTGTTACAAGTGATACAAGTGTCCATTAATTTAAAGACATCTATAATATAAAATTATAGATCTAGTGATTAATTATTTCTCTAAATTTAATCTTGGCAATTGTGCAGAGATTCTGTGATTCTGTGTCAATATTACCCATTTACTTTGATATCTTATATCTAGTCCTTTTCTCCCATAAGAGAAAGTGTTCCAATCATATTATCTGAAACCGTGTTTGAAATTACAGCTTAAAATAAGGGGGCCAGAGTGATAAGCCCAACCCAGTTTCGACCAGAAGTTATCCCTGAGCAGAAAGCCAGGAGTAAGCCCTGAGAACCACCATACATGACAAAAAAATTTTAATTAATTAATTAATTAAGGAATATTTACACACCATCTTTCATTTTATATCATTATGGGATACTAACTTAAAAATAATGTTGGTAAAACTATTGTAAAATCCAACAAGACTAATATCTTAGCATTAAAGCCAGGACAGGTTAAGCTGGAACTTCTTATTCTTACTGAATGATCAACAGTACTGTTCTAATAATACTAAGGCAAATTAATTCATATGTGTTTATAAGTCTACCTAATTCTCCTACTTATAAAATGATGAGAGAAGTATAATATACATAAATTTGAAGATACACTGGAAAGAAATTATAGCTGTTCATTTTTATACAGAGCTGCACTGAAAAAGAGAAAATTGTTGCTGTGTGACAGATGTGATCTTAGGAACCTCACCAATTACTCAGATATAAAATGACTATTGAGGGTGTAGCTGGCAACCAGACTGGCATAGGGGAAGACACCTTTTTTTTCTGTAATCCATAGTCTGGAAAGAAAAAAAAAAAAATGCAGGGAGGGGGGGGGGGGGGGAGGGGGGGGGGGGGGGGGGGGGGGGGGGGGGGGGGGGCCTTACCCAACCCAATAACTTTTTTTTTTTTTTTTTTTTTAAAAAAAAAAAGAACGGGCTGGGATAAGAATTACTCCAAAGCGTGTAACTCAGAGAAACAAGATCCTTTCTTTGAGACTATATCTGACAGTTGCTGAACAGTAGCTACTCATGGAAATTGTATAGAAAAATAAACAGATATTGTTGAACCAATTCTTTTATATAACTTCCCGTATTTCACATAAACTTTCAAGGTTCTTGCCCTGAAATCCATTATGTAATGAGTCAGCTCTGATTGTTCTTAAGAATTTCTCTTCAGAACTATTCTCAAGAAGTTCTTAATAACAGTTTTCTTAAGCTTTGTAGGGAAGATTACATATAAATAATTGGTTTTAAGTAACACTTATTGCCATTTAAGTTACCATTCTCTTTTAAATAAAATAAAGGTAATATACTACTCTTGGATCAAACAGTAATCGATAATAGAGTGAAATACATCATACAGTGATTTTAATTTTTTGAACATTTTATTATTTCTGGAGTATTTGCTTAATATTCTAAGGGATAGACTTTCAGCCATCACAGAGTTAGTTCTAGCATTAGTACCTGCAAAAATGATTTTGTTTATGTCCGTATGAATACAGGTGTGTGGGAGGTGTGTGGGAGGTGTGTGGTAATATACACTACTTTTACTTTTATAAGTTCATAATTTTCTTTCTCTCTTCGTTTTGATGAAGAATTTCTTTATACAACAGTTTACATTTAAGTATCTTAATAGCTTTCACATGTACTGTTCTATACATAACCTCATAATCCCTCCAGGACAATAAACTATGTCTATATTATCAAATATATGAATAGTAAATTCAGAAAAATTGACACCAACCAGTCTTACTTTTTGGGGGACTTTTTGGGTCACACCTGGTGATGCTCAGGGCTTAATCCTGGCTCAGCATGCAGGAATTATTCCTATCCTCGTGTTGCTAAAGGGACCATATGGGATGCAGGGATCTAACCGAGGTCAGCAGTGTACAAGACAAATGCCCTACCCACTATACTATCCTCGGGCCTCACAAACCAGTTCTTTAGCTTCATAAATAGAAGAACAAGATCTACTCTCTTTAAATAACCTTGGTAGGAGAGGAGGAGGTAAATGATCGAAGCAATCCTGATGATTTTCTATAATAGTCTAAAATCTTCATATTATCTAAAATGCCATATACTCACTCCTTTAAAGATATCCTCTATGAAGCTCCTTTAACTGCTTCAAAAAACTTCAAACAGTAAAAAATGACACTGTCACCTCCTTCATGGCTATAAACTTCCCCAGAGGCATGGATTTTTTAGGTACTCAGTAAAGAAGTAAATGCCCCATTTTGAATAAACTATGCATAGATACTCTTAAACCAGAGCAGTGACTCACACAGTCTCTAAAATACAGGACATTTTCTTAGGAATTTTCAACAATTTATAGCTAGATCCCTAGAGAGCTAACCTCAGGAGTTTATATCTGAAGGGATAAAATTAAAATGATCTCAGTGGCATTTGGGCCAAGCATTGTTTCCTAACTACCTTCTACAATATCATCCCATAGAATATCTATCCCAGCAAATACCCATAGGTAGGACTAAGATTGAAACTGAAATTGTAAACTGGAAATTATAAGAAATAATGTGGCTACAGTAATATGATTGATAAATATAATTAAAATACTAATGTCGGGAGCTGCTGGGGTCCCCAACAATATCAGGAAACGAGTTCCCTTCTACCTCCGAGGCGGTGAGGAATGGATGAAAACTCACAAGTCCAGTGCAGTTCCAAAAGTCTTTTACTAATTATCAATGATGCAACAGGCTTCGTCACTACAATCTAAGATCATGGAATTCCCCAGATCTAGCTCTTGGTCAGAACTCTGACCATGCACTTGGGCCCAAGTCTCCCACCAAAGTGAATGGATGTACCTTAAGTCAGTCCTCTTCTATATAGCCCCAAACCATGATCCTATCTTCATGGAGGTAGAGTCAACATAGATCAACGAATCAGCTTTTAGTTGTATATATAGAGTGGTGTTACACCTGTTTCAGGTCTAAGCAAGTGATTATGCCAGGGCCTACTCCCTTTCTCAGAGATTATCTCCTATGTCAAAACACTTGAAAGAGAGAGCGAGAGGGGGATGGGTGGGAGGGAGGGAGGGCTGATATAAAGAAATAGACCTTAATAGATGTATATTCATGGGGAGAAGCATAATTTCAGGCCATGGACTTCATGCAATCTAGATGGTACCCACAAGTTCTTTCTATTTTCTACTTTGCACCAGGGTGATTGAGTGTCTTGTCCTCTTACTGAAAGGGTCATGCTTGCCTTCTTGAGGGCAAACTAGTATGATCCCTCTTTTGATCTTAAACAGTAGTCTTAATGTAGCCAGGGTGGTGGTGTCCTAGTAAATTCTAACTGTCCCACACTGGGACCTGTAGATATTAAGAGGAATTGTGCCCACTCTAGATAACATTAAGTCATAGTAGAGATTATAATAATATTTCAGAAGTTGTTAATTCAGAGCCAAAAATGAAGCCACACCCTCCATCAGTGTTTACACAGAAGAGAGACCTCATTAGCATGAACCCTGGCTTAAGGACATGTATCACTTCAGTTGTCTTGTATCACTTGTCTTCCTGTTGATCATTGATTTGCTTGGAGTGGGTGCCAGTAACATCTCCATTAATTGGGAATGAGGTCCATATTTTTTACTGTTTTTGGCATATCAAATACACCACAGGTAGCTTGCCAGGCTCTGCCTTGGCTCTGGGTTCATCACACGGGGTCCAGTCTTTTTCTGTGTCAGACCATTAACCAACCAGGGCCCACAGGGCAGAGCCCTGGGTATAGACAAGCCTATCTCCTGTCTGCCACCTGTCGACAGAGCTGGGCACTGCAGCCATACCTGCAACACCTTGAGACTGTTATTTAAGGACCTGTTGTATAACAGAAAGCAGGTAAAGATATAATGGAAGAAAGAATCACTTAAAACAAGTAATAAAACAACTAGGAATAAACTCATTTCTAGTTACACATTAAAATCACCAACTGAGGATGTAACAAGTAGAAGAGTGCCTCAGGGCGCCATCCTTAAATGCATTAAGTCAGTGTATCATGTCTCATAAACTTAAATATCTGCCTAAATTAAGCAAATGCTCTGCATAATAAAGACATAGGTCTGAATCTGTGAGAAATAAACAATACTACATAACAGGGGCAGCAACATTTAGCCTATAGACCAAACAACAACATAAAGCAAAGGTGCAGTTGTACTCTGTCTTCTTGGCCCCAGTGAGATACATTTGCACTCATAAGATAAACAGATAATGCAAAAGTTCAAGGGATACAAATTTAACATACTGTCACAAAGATCATCTCTAAGCAATAATGAAACCAACACAAACCGAGTAAAGTCAATTGTCAAGATGAGAGGAAATCCAATGAGAACCTTCAGCCAAGGATTGCTTCTTCAAATATCTCTTCAGCATTTATAAAAACAGACCAGTAACCGAAAGCAAAGCCTTGATTATGATTTCAGCTATTAATGTACCAGTGTGATAACTTGTATTACTTGTCTTCCCATTGTTCATTGATTTACTTGAGCAGGCAGGCACCAATAACATCTCCAATGTCCTGTTGCATACTAGTGTAGCCAAAGGGCATCTGCTCCTCCAGGAACATAAAGAGCCTCAGACCATTCCTTCAGGTCATGGGAATGAGGTCTGTAATTGTTACTGTTTTTTGGCATATCAAATACTCTCAGTAGTAGGTGCTCATCTTGTGCATTTACTGATGAACCGCAATGGGGAGAGATCAGCTTTTCTCTTGGGTGGAGCTGTGACAAGCTGTGGAGTCCGAATGTTGAAAATGGCGGCCCTCATGTTGTGGGGGTTCCTCTGGCTTCTTGCATGGCTCTATTGGGATGGCGGGGCTCTAGTGTGATAATACAGGCTTTTAAGTAGAATCTGTAATTAGCTGTTTATTTTTAAATGGGTAGAAATTTTTTAAATAATTATTTTGACTTAGTAGGAAAGATCTTATAAAATGTATAACTCTAAGTATCAAACTTTTTTTAAGAAAAGGAAATCTGGAAGGATGATATCAGTTATATGGGGTGTTTAGAGTAACTGGAGGAGGGAACACAATGTTTTAACGGGGGAGGGGGAGTCCTGATAAATCTTAGCTTCAGAGTATAAGAAGGAAAGAAAGAGTGGAGGAGTGTGGAAAGGAGAAAAATGAGAAGCAATGGGGGGCCAGGTAGGGGATTAAGACACAAAGGGGGTGCTAAGGAATGATAGAGGCAAATTTCCAAACCACAGAAATCAAGAGACTCAGACTTGAACAACCAACTTGGAAGGGGCGCCAGTCAGGAGAGCAGGCTGGAGGGGTTCGGGAGAATACGAGAGGGAACCTGGGAACATTGGTGGAGGCAAGTTGACAATAGAGGCGGGATCTGTGCTGCAATCATGTATGTCTAAAACTCAGCTATGAATAACTTTATAAATCACAGTGCTATGACAAAAAATAAATATTTTTTAAATAGGGACCAGAGCGATAGCACAGCAGACATGTAAGCAGCTTAAACTGTAAGTAGATTAAACGGTAGAGATCCCAAGCTAGCTAGGTCCTATCATCCAACACAATAATACTATAGTAATATAATTAACATAAACTTATTATGTTAAAAAGAGTGAATATTTTAATTCCCTATTTTTTAGTTCACTATTAATATTTTTAATTAACTATTAATATTTTTAATTCACTAAAAACGTGAAAATATTATGCATAATTTTACAAATATAGATATCCTACCAAGCACCCTCTCAGAGCACAATGCCACCAAGGTAGAAATTAATCAAAAAAGAAGATGGGGAAAGCCTTACAGACACTATTAACGCCTCAATCACCTCCTAATGTAAGGCATTCTTAAATAATGAATGCTTGATCACTTCACTTGATCACTTGAATTCCATTATTCATCGATTTGCTCCAGCGGGCGCCAGTAACATTTCCATTGGACCCTATCACGTGCCAATGTAGCCCAATGGCATCTGGCTGATTCAGGAATATGAAGAGCCTCAAACCGTTCCTTCAGGGTCTTGACAAGGAAGTCTGACCACCTTGTAGGTGGGCGGCCACGTGATCTTTTGACATCCCATGGGATCCAGTCGGTAACGGCTCTAGTCCAGCGGTTGTCTCCAAATCGCACTACATGTCTAGCCCATCTGATTTTCTATGCCTTGGCAAATGAGACAGCGTCCCCTGATTCTGGAATAGCGATGGAGGTCAGAACTCCGATTCCTTCTCTCACTTGAGTGAGGCATGATATTCCAAGCATAGCTCTTTCGATTCCTCTCTAGGAGACCCAAATAGCATTCTCATCCTGCTTTCGTAGGGCCCAGGTCTCTGAGGCATATGTTAATGCAGGGAGAACGGTGGAGTCAAAGAGATGTGCCCGGAGCTGGAGGTTCTTTGTCCCTTTAGCTATTTCTTCGATGCCTTTGAAGGCATTCCATGCCTCTCTCTTCCTCCTGCGCAGCTCAGGTTTTAGGTCATTCATCATGTTGACTTCTCGACCTAGGTACACATAACTGCTGCATTCAGAGATGTTTGTTCCATTGAGAGTGAATGGGGCCTCTGGAACTAGTTCATTTTTCATGAACATAGTTTTCTTCAGATTCAGCTGTAGACCTATCTTTCCACATTCTTGGTCAAAGTCAGCCAGCATGTGTGCCGCTTGGCTAATGTTTGGTGTTATTAGAACAATGTCATCAGCTGAAGCGGAGGTGGTGTAGTTGCCGACCATCTATCTTCACTCCCATTCTTTCCCATTCTAATTGTCGCATGATGTTCTTGAGGGTGGCGCTGAAGAGTTTTGGTGAAATGGTATCACCCTGTCGAACCCCTCTTTTGACATCAATGATCACTTCTTTGTAGAATGGTGAGATCCTGGTGGTGAATCCGTAATACAGCTCACGAAGGATCTTGATGTATTGGGTTTGAACACCCTGTTTGGCTAGGGCTTCGATGACCGCTTCAGTCTCCACAGAATCAAAGGCTTTCTGTAAATCAATGAACGTGAGACAGAGAGGCATCTTGTACTCTCTACAAACCTCAATGAGCTTGGTTACTGTGTGGATATGGCCAATTGTGCTGAATCCTTTCTGGAAGCCAGCTTGCTCACATGGTTGTCCTTCATCTAATGTTCTGCCAATCCTGTTCAGTATGACTCGTGTAAACAGCTTGTAGATGACGGACAATAGGCAGATGGGGCAATAGTTGCCGATGTTGTGAATGTCTGCCTTCTTGAACAGTAGAACTGTCCTGCTGGTTTTCCACTGGGAGGGTACCTTGCATTTGGACAGGTAGCGTGTGAAGAGCAGAACTAGTGTATTGATGAGTACTGACGGCAGATTCTTCAGGTGTTCGGGTCTGACTTTGTCTGGGCCTGGTGCTTTTCCCTTCTTTACCGACGAGATGGCATGTCAGATTTCAGAAGGGAGAACGTTGGGAATGGCATATCCATCCTGTGGAATTTGGTATGTGGGCAGGTGGATGTGGCTATCAAAGAGATTTGAGTAGAAGTCCTGGATAATCTTCTCCATTGCCTTTCTGGAAGATGTGATAGATCCATCAGGGCGTTGGAGGGCAGTCATCTTGGTCTTACAGTTGGCGAAGGACAGGCGGGCGGTGCGAATGCTTTTCCGGCTTCTGCTGCATCTTCCAGTACTTCTGCTCTTCTGCCTTTGAGGTCTTCTTTTATCGCTTCTCTGCACCATTTAGCAAGCTTGGACGTTAGCATTTGGTCTCCTGAGGCTCGCGCCTTGCCACGTTCGCGAATGAGCTTGAGAGTTTCTGAAGACAGGCGTCCTTTTTGTGTCTTTCTCTCTCTTGGCATTCTTCGCACAATCATGGAGGTGCTGAATCAGTCGGTTGTATTCTTCACTGATGTCGTCAATGGTGGTATCTTCCCATGTTGCTGCAATGGTGGCAAAGAGTTCCCAGTTGGTGGTTGTTCTGGGAGTTCTCTTCTTAAACTTTGGAGTATACTTAAGTATAACAAACATAGTACCTGAACACAGCCTAGATATATTTTACAATGATTAATAAGGAATACTTACCGTTCTCACTTAAAAATCAAATACAAGGCCCGGGAGATAGTTCAAAGGGTGGAGCACGTGCTTTGTATGCACTAGACGCTGCTCAATTCCCAGCCTCCCGGTCTTCAAGACAATACCAGGAGTGACACCCAAGCAGAAGTTGCAAGAAGCCCCCAGGAGTATCGCCTAAAGTTCCACTAAGTATGCCTTTTAAAAAAAATAAAAGCAAAAAAATAAAATAGTACAATGACTACAATGAATCAAGTTTCAGCCATACTGAAAATCCACTGAACAGGGCTGGAGAGATCGCACCGTGAGCAGGGCGCTTGCTTGCCAGGCTCCATCTTTTGGCATCTCATATGTTCCCAGAGGGACACCAGGAGTATCCCCTGAATACAGCAGGGTGTTGCAAAAATAATAATAATTAATTAATTTAGTAAACACACTAAACTACTTTCAAAACCTGGGCAATGACAAAACAGGACAATAGGTGGCAGCACACGCACAGCAAAAGGACACCTGTACCGATTTCCAGTCTCTTCTGATTCCCTTTTCCTCTCAAAATCAGAACTGAACATCTAAACCTTGGCCATCCATATCCAAGCCATCACAATACCTCCTTGAACTCCGCCACAAACTCAGAACCTAGTTTTTCACAACCGTTTCCACCTAAAATCCTTATTAATTAGATGTACCCAAAGCAATCTGTTAAGAATTTAAGCAGCATCTTGGCATTGTCATTAAATAAATAGTATTTATCGAATGGAAACTCGACTTGATGGTTGTGTGACCAATCGGCAGTTATAGGGGTAAACATAGAGATGACCCACATCCTCCTCCACACACGCTGCCCTCCAAGACGTTAAATATTGGAAGTAGAAGGAAACTTGGGTTGCCCACTCTGAGATTTAAACTATAAGAGCGAAGAAGCTAGCTAATTGAGAAGAAAATATGTAAAATGCCTTTTGAAAGAGCTACCCTATTGCCTTAGACAGAAATAAGATTCAATTGTGGCCTGAGCAAAATATTAGGCATTCTTTCGAAATGGAGTTTGCCTAAAAGAACCATAAAATGCAAATTATTTAAAAGAATAAAAACTCTAAAACAGAAGTTGGAGGTGGAAGTTTCCATTCCTATTGGGACAGATAGCACAGGAGCAACAGAATGAAAAGATGGACTTGTCGACAGCGAAACAACTTAGGTTGAGAAGGATGTCCCCCAGCTATGGAGTAGTGGGTCAGCAGAGATAAGAGTGTCCACCACAGCTTAAATTTATTTTAGTTTGGGTTTTTTTTTCAAAAAAAACTCATGCATATTCATGAAGGAGAGAAGTGAATAAGTGCAAATGAGAAACATACAAGGAACGTATGTCTTGCATTAGAAAATGTCAGAGTAACTTTTTGAAGGGAGCAGCGGGGCAGTATTTATTGTTGATTTTGACAGAATTCTGGAGTGTCATAATGGCTTAGGCAGATGTTTCTATGTACTCAAATGTTAGCCACGCTTTCCCAACATGTTTCAAGGTCTACCAACCAACCTTCAGATTAGCATGTGGTAGCCCAGACGGGCATATGTAATTTTCTCCACTGAACCTGAAAGAATGACAATGGTAGTTTTACCATCTGTAGAAACTAAATATCTAATTTGTTATAAAACTTATATTATTGATGCAGCAGGAGCTCAGGTGTGGAGCAGCAGGTCACTTTAAATCTCTGCCCATGGAACAGGTATCTCCCAGATAATGGGAAGCTGGGGGGCTGGGATATGGCAGCAGATAAAAGGTATCCCCTAGCCCCATCTCATTTTCCACTTGCACTCTCTCTCTGTCTCTCTCTGTCCCTCTCTGCCTCTCTTTCTGTCTCTGTCTCTGTGTGTGTCTTTCTGCCTCTCTTTCTGTCTCTGTATTTCTCTCTGTCTTTCTCTCTCTCTGTGTGTCCCTCTCTCTTTCTCCCTCCCCTCCTCTCTCTTCTCTCTCTCTCTCTCTCTCTCTCTCTCTCTCTCTCTCTCTCCTCACCTCCCTTCCCCAAACAACACTCTCTAGATTCACTCCTCATAGGCCCAGACAGGGGCAGAATACAGAGCACAGGCGTCTCACCCACAACCACATGGCCTTGGCTGGAGACTAGGAAAGCCAAGAATAGGACAACAGAAACTGGGGTACAGTTGGGAGACCCAGTGATAGGTACAGAGCACAAGAATCTCACCCTCAAGCAAGTGGCCATGGACAGAGACTGAGGAAAGCATGCACGGAGTAGAGAAAGTGAAGCAGAGAGAAAGCTTGGCCATCACACGAGGGAGGCGTAGACTGAGAGATGAGACAAGGAAGTTATTCAAGGGACTGGGCATTCTCAGGGTCAGGACAGAATCCAGGGTAAGAGAGTTCTGAACATCTGGGGAGGGACCTTTATCTGTATGATAAACACTGACCTTTCATCTACCGAGTTGTCTATGCAAATCTTCTATACAATTGTCAAGAACCCACCAGCACAGGAAAATCCATTTTCACACTAACATTATGAAATCATAAATAGGTACTCTACTTGTATAAAACCTTTCATGAGCTTTTTGGGGGGTGGAGCTACCTTTCTCTTATGATATTCTTTGGCTCATGTCAGAACCCAATAATCTGATTACACTGAAGACTAAAATTCTAGGCTTGTAAATATAACTAGATTTGTATTAGGATTATCCGAAGATGTTTTTCTGAACTCTGCAACCAGACAACTTCCTCTCATACAATTTCAAGTCTATAAACTTAACTTTCTATCACCAAATAACAGTTAACAAACCATTATAATAAACTTTTCTCTAATTCAATCAACAGTGCTTTTTTAATCCTCAGTACCACTAATACGTCCTTTACAAGATAGTGAAATGTAATTCAATTTTCTGATTTCACAAAAAATACCTAATTTTATTCTAAGTATATTTGGGTTGACTCATTCAGAGTCAAATAAAATATTTAGCAAAAGGGCACACTGGAGATTATAGAATTAAACTTCAAATAAGGAAATGAAATTTGCATCCAACTAACCTGATTCATAGCCATGTAATTATTTTGTAGCAGAGTGCCAAAACTGATCATAAGAGTTTCATGTGCACCAAGCTAGAGGTGACCTCAATAAGAAATATGGGCCACAAAGATAATAATGGATTTGGGAGCTTTCCTGCAATCACAGTTTTATTCCTTATACCACCTACGGTCCTCTCAGCACCATCAGGAGTGACCCCTGAGTACACAGTCAGTAATAGCCCCTGAGCACCACTCAGAAGCAAATAAATAATAATAAGTATACCTGGAATATGTATTAGAGCACCTGGATGGCGTGAAGGAGCCATTGAGTTAAAGCAAAATAGGTGCTTTACTATTTCTAATACCATAAGAAAATGTTATGATCCCCAACAGCTTCATGAATATTTTAAAATAAGGGCTAGAGTTCATCTCCACTCAAACTGAAAAATGTTCATTTGCCTTTTTAGTTTCCAAAGTAGATTCATGATCACAATCATCTACATGACATCATTTGAAGTTTCCATGAACATCCTGATGAGCCCATTTTAGAATATATCCAAATGCAAGATAGCTTGACTCATCTACGGTTTGACAAAGTCTGACATGCCCTGATTAAAACAACATTAACTTGAGGTTATATCCACCTGTTATATTTAGAATGAAAATACACCTGGGAGGTATATTCCCAGCCAGTCAATACCAGTACCTCTCAAAGTAAAAGAAGTTCTTTCTGAAAGCAATTTGTTAATTCACTCATTTCCTTGATCACGCATTTAATGAGGACCTAATCCTGTGCTTGAACGAATTCATGGAAATGAATAGCATAAGATTGCTGTCTTCATAGATTTCATAGTCTGTCAGGGAAGAAATGGATCTAATAGAATATAATGTACCATAGGAGTCACATGAAACTATGTTCTCGTTGTTCCAGAGAACTGGGAACTAATTTTATTTAATGGGAACGAGGAAGGTTTCCAGGAAAAATGCACTGAGATTTTTGATGGGAGGATGTTTGGTGGATAATGAGGGCATTCTGTTTCTGAGGAGCATTGAAAATAAAGGAATTTAAAGAGCTGAGGATAATAGACAGGTATTTTGGTTCTTCAAAGGCTGATTTTATCCAGCAAGAGTTGAGATTTCCTTGAGATTTGAACTAAAAAAAATATGTATAAGCTTAAAACCAGTGGTATTATTTGTTTTCTCTTCAGATAGCAAGAATTCTCCTGCTGAACTTGACAGCAGCTAAAATGGAAAGGCTTTGAGTCAATGGCTTAACATAACCCTGAAGGTACAAACAGGCCCAGAAATGTTTTTGTCTATAAGATTTTTCTCAGTTTGCCAGATCTTTCCCATTTGTTGATAGACTCAAATCCATTGACATTGCTTTTGAAGAAGATTGACTCACTGCCCTAGAAAGGATCCATATGGCAGGGTGGGTTAGAGCACAAATTTGGATGACAAGTTAGATATTCAGGTTCTGACTTGAAAAACCACTACAGCCAGTCATTCACCACCCACAAATAGAATGATGTGCAGAAGCTCCTCAGTAAGCAAGTTGAGCTTGTGATTGAGTAATATATATTAAAGGCTTTTTAAATAATGTTGGGATCTATACTTACGCTCCAAGCCAACTGTTAATTGAATATAAACATGAGTTGGGAAAGCAAATCTCAGACAGAACTGAGGCATGAGTCTCAAAGTTCTCAGAAATTAGTTGACTGTTACACCTACTACACAGGTGAAGGTTCTCATACTCTCTGGGTGCAACTCAGGAGGACATTGGGTTTGGGTTAAAGTCATGAAGATATTGATACCCATCTCTGACTAACTTGGAAGCCTATAGTGCTTGGTCTAAGTAGCAAGACAATAGGTTTGAGAGAACCTAATAGTTTTTTCCACCCATAATTGAGTTAGACTTATAATGTTCCAGCATCCATCCCACCACCAGTGGCAATATCCCCCGCAATTGGCCCTAAATTTTTAACATGAAATTCCTGTTTATCTCTTTAATGGAAAGTTAATAGAAACAAAACTTTTTTGTGGCCTTGTAATGCCCATTTTTTCAACCCTCTGTCAACATAAAGGAGCACATTTAACCACTCAGTGACCTTAGCCATATGTTCATGACTTATGAAGCTTCATTATTTTATATTCATTGTGAATGAATATAAAATGCCATTCACATTTTATGAATGGCAGAGCCTGGCAAGCTACCCGTGTTGTATTTGATATGCTAAATACCAGTAACAATTATAGACCTCATTCCAGAATGGATTGAGGCTCTTTATGTTCCTGGAGCAAGCAGATGCCCTTGGGCTCTACTAGCATGAGACAGGACATATGGAGATGGTACTGGTGCCCGCTCGAGCAAATCGATGATGAACGGAAAGACAGTGAGACAGTGAATGTCGTAACTCACCCAAAAGAATAAGTCACTTTTTGTGGGGACAGAGATGTGATAGAAAAGCAGGGTCATAACAAATAAAGCCAACTGCCGATAATGGAAATGGACACAAGAAAGTGATGGTTCTCAGACAGAAAATGAAAGGTTTGCCTGAATAAAAATTAAGCATCAAATTAGGAATAGCTCCATCTCAGGTGAATGAATCCATACACTCTAAACCAGAATTGGAAGATTGAGCAGAACATTTACTTAAGTAAGTGTTGCACCAGTAAAAAAAATTACACAAGTGAGAAAGGCAATAGTGCTTAAATAGAAAAAAGTTTTCTATGAGAGAATAAACACAAGAAATAAAGATCTTTCCATAGAAAATACTTACGAACAAAAAATTCACAAATATAAAAAAAAATTCACAAATATATACTAGTACTACCAAATCCGACCAAAGTTTATCTTTGAGTTCAGGTATAAGAGAGAATTTTAAAGGAGTGAGTGGAGAAATTTTAAAGGAGTGAGGGAGAGAGGGAGGGAGAGAGGGATGGAGGAAGGAAAGAACAAACCAACCAACAAGAATGAACTAGGTCACCCTCAGTAGCTCCTATTCCGCTTGGAATACATCTGAAAGCACTTTCCATGATCATGGATTTTATAATTGATCGCTTCACTGCGACACACTAGGGTACACTGAGGCCGGAGGAGCACATCACTCAACTTACATGGGACCCCTAGATGCTGAGACTCTTGGGGACAGATACACTCCATTTAAGGTCCTGTATAAACATTTATTGATCTACCTAATGTTTTGTTAGAACATTAGGTAATATGTTACCTAATGGGTGAATCCCACCCATCCACCCATCCCTCCATCCTCACCTGAGATGGAGCTATTCTTAATCTGATGCTTAATTTTTATTCAGGCAAACCTTTCATTTTTCTGAGAACCATCACTTTCTTGTGTTCATTTCCATTATCGGCAGTTGGCTTTATTTGTTATGACCCTGCTTTTCTATCACATCTCTGTCCCCACAAAAAGTGATTTATTCTTTTGGGTGAGTTACAACATTCACAATGAATATAAAATAATGAAGCTTCATAAGTTATGAACATATGGCTAAGGTCACTGAGTGGTTAAATGTGCTCCTTTATGTTGACAGAGGGTTGAAAAAATGGGTATTACATTATTACCTAATGTACCTCTCTCCTTCTCACCTACGTAACAAGTGGTTGGGGTCCTTTTCTGGTCAGTTTATTGATTTATGATCTGTTCATCCCTGCTGGCTCCCAGAACAGGTCACTCGAGTTCCAGCCTCTGGCTGCCTCCCTGGCTCCCCGTGTTTAGTTCCCTGCTTATGTTTCTAATTCCCCTCACTGAAACAACACATCAAGATAAGGCATTTCTTTTTTCAGTTATATAGAGTTCCAGCACCCATCCCTCCACCAGTGCCCATTTCCCTCCACCAATGTCCCTTCATTTCCCCCTCCTCCAGCCTGCGTCTATGGCAGGCAATTTTCACTTCTCCCTCCCTCTCTCTTTCCCTCTCTCCCTCTCTTTCTCTCCCTCTCTCTCTCTCTCTCTCTCTCTCTCTCTCTCTCTCTCTCCTCTCTTACATATTGTGGCTTTCAACACATACAGTTAGAGGTTATCATGTATATCCTTTTAAAATAAGGCACTTTTTTTTTCTTTTTGGTCACATCCGGCGATGCTCAGGGGTTACTCCTGGCTCTTCCCTCAGGAATTACTCCTGGCAGTGCTTGGGGGACCATATGGGATGCCGGGGATCGAACCTGGGCCTGCATGGGCCAGCCACGTGCAAGGCAAATGCCTTACCCACTGGACTATCGTTCCGGCCCCAAAGATAAGGCATTTCTTAGTTCAAAGAAGTACATTGGGAGCAGAGTAAAACTGCAATTTAACCCCTATGTATCTTACCCTGAGCACAGAGTCAGGAGTAAGCCCTGAACATATCCATGTGTGCCTCCCACCCCAATAAAGAAAGAGGGGTGGGAGGTTATGGTCTTATGCTCAGCAAAAGAGTTTCAACATCTTCCAGTAGATTAGAAGAAACTCATGAGAAACTATGGTGAGCATACACAGTTATGGAACATACAGCATGTAGAGAAAATGGCAGAGAAACATCATTGCGGAAGGTGAAGAGAAATCACAGTACAATCACCACTGTCTGCATCTAAGTGAACAGGGTCCAGGGCCCTTATCAGTTCCAAGTGCTCTTAAGATTCTCTCAGGGCACAACCACAGTTAATAGAGTATAATACAGAGGTTTCTTCTGGGAAGCGATTATCAGGCCTTCCGAACTGAAAGCCTCAAAGGTTTGCTGGAGGAAAGAGAAGAAAAAATTGCAGAAAAGAAATTGTGACATTTTCTGACCAACTATATCAGCATTCCTTATGTATCCTTAGGTGCCTCTGCATCAAAGCCAAACTGACGTGGACATCTGCCCCAGGTCTATCAGAGCCCTGGGATAGATTCATATTTGGGGAGCTTTAAAGACAATCTTAAAACAACTGATGCTTGGTTAGTCTGATGTGCTAAGGCCTCAGGAATTTATATAAAAAGAAAAGTCTTATTTACTTACAAACTCCTAGCACTCGAAAACATTTTCTATGTTGGGTAATCGTCATTCCAATTGGGAAATATGGTCAGCTTACATGTTCAAAATGTAGCATTTTAAATGACATGAAAACAATACATATAACCACACTTATTAAGAGGATAATTTGGAATCTTGATCTTAAAATAGCTCCAATTCCTGAGGGATTTTCAGCTGAAAATATCAGAAATCTTGACATCAAACCAACCAGGCTCAAGATGAAATATCTAGCAAATGTCAGAATTTAGCAGCTTCTAATAGCACCTGTGATGAAGCATTCTTCTAGGTACACCATGAAACACTGACAATGACGCATAGTCCACCTTGAGCTGCAAGGAGGTAATCCAAAGCTATGTCACTGTCAAGAGCTAAGCAAGTCAGAAAGTCTAAAGACCTTTGCTGAGCCCATAAAGCTCTTGAAGTGGATCTGGCAGTTCTATTTGCAATGTGACTCAGGCTTTTCATCATTACGTCAAGCTGTGTTGTTCCTAGTACTGTCCAGGAGAACATAATTCAGAGGAAATGGTTTCCTTTATCGCCTAAGAAACCCACTGGGAGTCACAACCCTGATTTGACCACGGTGATTATAATCATTGTCAGAGAAGTTGTCATACAGATAGTCCTCAGTGATCGCCGGGGGTTTTATTAGATACTGGACAAAAGAGTTTTAAGAAAAGTGTTTTTTTGGGGGTGGTAGCATGATTACAGAGGGTGCCTGTTACTTCAAACATGGATGCAATTCAGTGCATATCTTTTCTGATCACTCAAATTCAGGTTTAATTTTGGTAAAGATAACGAAAGCATGAGACAGACAGGAGGTTCACAAATTTTATTTGGTAAGAGTTATCCAGAAGGCTGTTTATAATACCCTTTAGTGAATTTGGTAACTAAAGAAAAATAGATCACGGGCATTGTGATGAGATTTTAGTCTGACAAAAAGCTACCAGGGGAAGGAGCTGCTAATTCTTGGCTTGCCTTGGGAAGTTATTTTCACATGTGAAGAAATCATTTTGATTAGGTTGATCTTATCAGTTCCTTTAAACGATTTTAACAACTGACAATAAAGGAGGAAATAAACTATGAAACTGCTTAAAGTATTTACAATACAAAATTAAAGAGCCCAGGGCCATAGTACAGTGGACAGAATATTTGCCTTGCAAGGAGCTGACTTAGGTTTGATCCCCAGCATCCCATATGCTCCCCTGAATGTTCCATGACTGATCCTTGAGTGCCGAGCCAAGAGTAAGGCCAATGCACTGCTAGGTGTGGCCTAAAAAATAATAAGTAAAATATAAGTTTAAATAAGGAGGAAGTATAGCAAATAACAATTACAACCAAGAAAATAGTGGGAACTAATCTCACACCAAATCTCTGTATTTTTCCAATGATCTGTGTAATAAAAAAAAACACCTTTCAAGAATTGCTATTAATCAGCAGACTTTGGAGACAGTTTGTGAGCGTGATTGTGTGTCAATGGTATAATGTCCCAGTTCTCTCCTGGGATCAGTTTTCTACCTCATCGTCATATGCCCTCTGCTTCTTATCTCTAGGTTTTGGAGGGGTATATTTTGCCACTTTGCTTTGCTTTGGTATCTGAAAGGAGTCTTGATACTCCTTTGTATCAAGCAAAAATCTCTGTAATCTATCTCTGGTATTTAGGATGAGTCAGGTTTTTTGGCACTGGGTACTGTATCTTCTGATTCAAGATCGTGGTGTGTATATTTTCATCTCACAGAGAAATATACCATGCAAAATCTAAAACATGTTTATATTGTAAGTTTTAACTAAGCTTAGACTCTCTTGACAACTAGAACAATTTTCATTCTCATTGATATTTGCCAATTTTGGTTTTTTCCCTTTGGAGGAGTGTGATTTAAGGCCAGACTCAGTGATATTCAGGACTATTCCTGGGTCTGCAGCCAACAATCATTTCTAGTGGATCTCTGGGTATCTTGGCTGGGTATCAAACCTCTATTCACCTGCATGTAAAGCAAGCACCCTGCCCTCTATACTATCTCTGCGTATCTTGGCTGGGTATCAAATCTCTGGTCACCTGCAGCACCCTGCAGGCACCCTGCCCCTCTGTACTATTGCTGGGTATCTTAACTGAGTATCAAATCTCTGGTTACCTGCAAATAAGGCAAGCACCCTGCCCTCTGAACTATCTCTCCAGCCCTTTGATATCCCTTCTTATTAAAAACAAAACAGAAAGAAAACAGTATCTGGATGCCACAAAATATAAAACTAAGAAGAAAGTAGAGGGAAAAATAAAGCAAAACTCTCCAAATCCTTATATTCACAGAAAAAAATGAAAAGCATAGCAAGTAACAGTAACATGAACAAATCATGGCACAGAAGAACACAAATGAAAAATAAAGGTAAGGAAAGAAAAGAAATAGAGTGAAAGGGAAGAAGGAGTAGAGAGAGATGAGAAAAATGGGAGTAAGGTCAAGGTGATCCAGATAAATTAGTGATGTCAAGAAATGATAGAGTTAAATATCCAAACCACAAAGTTAATAACACTGAAATCATGAGACCCAAACTTTAATAACCAAGTGTAAAAGGTTCCTGTCAAGATAGCACCTGGGACCCCAGTGGGTAAGAGAGGGCATCTAAGAACACTGGTGAAGAGAAGTTGACACTGGAGGTGGGATTGGTGGTGGAATATTGTAAGCCAAAACCTCAATTATGAATAACTCTGTAAGTCATGGTACTTCAATAAAATAAAATTTTGAAAGAAAAAAAACTTGGCCTCAAAGGAAAGTTGAAGGAACATAATGGGGTGGGGCCCTAGGCCGCCGCCTGGAGCCTCCCCACCCCGGGAAAGGGAGTCTAAAGGCATTCCACCTGTATGTACAGGTATAATATTCTCCCATGCTATCACAACATCGTGGACTACAGATCTTACCAGCAATAGCCGCCACTAGGACACCTGATAGACCAGAGAGAAATGCTGTTTGCTTCCAAACAAACAAGCAGCTCCTGATAAAATATAAAACTACAAGAAGTAAGGAGACTTGTAAGGCTTGAGAAATATTTAACTGGCAGGTTGATCTTTGGTACAGGACAGCCATCTCAGAAACCCCCTTCTCTACATTCAAAGGCCTCCCGGCTCAAACATTAGCCGAAGCCCTTGATGCAGAGGACACCTGAGGGCAACCCTCCCTCTTTCCAAACATGGGAGGAAGGCTGATTGGGGGTAAAACCTCCCCACCTCTAGCTGGACATCGGTTTTCCTTGATTTGTACCTGACCTGTATAAAAAACTTTAACCTCACATCCATTCCCCCGCCGGAGGTAGAGGAACCGCTCCCGGGACCCGCGGCCCCGCAATGGGGGGACCCATATGAAGGTTCCTCTTTTGAACCTTATAGGTTGATCCATTTAGCTGATCCTCCTGTAGACAACTGGTGGAGCAAGACATTCCTAATGAAAGATCCCCTGAGTCTGATACAAGTCCAGTTGACCTCTCCCAAACGCATGGGTGGGTAGGATGACTCACCCAAAGTTCCCCAAGCACCACCCAGAGTAAAACTCAACCCAAGAGGTGAAAATCTACATGTAAAGAATCTTCAGCCCTATAGCTACCCCAGAAAATCACCCCAAACAGCATAGGAATGACTGACTGGGCATTAAACACAACTTATGTTGGGAAAGATGTCTACCAGCACAGACGGAGAATAAGATCAAAAGAGGGAGTACAGAGCTATGATAACAAAGCAGTTTATAATTTCCTAGCAGTGCTTTAGGAAACTAGAGTATATTCATGAGGAAGAATGGCAAACATGCGCAATTGATGAAAATACAGTGAACAAACATGGCATGAACCAAAAAATGGGAAAACAATATCATCACCAGGACAGCATCCTTTAGTATGGCAATCAAAGGGGTTATGCTGTATCCAGTTCCTGGCAGTGTGCATGTGGCAGGGATCTATGTCCTTATGAAAGTGTTTTTAAGGTTCTATCTTTTTTGAGGGAAGGGATGGTGACCCAATGCCATTGGTGACCCAAAGCTATGCTCAAGAGTGATCCCTGGAGGGGGCTCAGGAGATCATATATGATGTCAGGCATTTGAAACAGCTTTTGCAGTTGCCACAGCCACATGTAAGGCCTTACCTTTTCTGCCATCTTCCCCCCCCCACTAAGGTTCTATCTTATCCCAATCAGAGCCCAAAGAATAGAACAAGAAGACCTTCCCACAGAAAGGGTGCCACAACATTCAAACAACAGGTCTTAGGGCAATTCATTCTAGCTTGTCCTAACCTCAGAGAGTTCTAAGGTTTAGATGGTGAAGGGTGGAGAGAAGGTCAAGGTCACACGATGACTCTAACAACACAACTTTATGCTGATTCCCACCTTTGAACAAGATACATTAGTGCTGGGCAAGGTTTAGACGGGAACATCACAGGGTTTGGGTCCAGTCTTTTATCCTGAAATGAATTGCGTGATCACCCACAATTCTTTGATCCATGAAAACAGCACCTGCATAAAATGTTATTACCACTCACACCAGGTAGGCAAGAAATATCTTTCTCAATCATACACACACACACACACACACACACACAAATACACACACCTCGATGAAACACACATACCTAGATAGATCTCTTGGAGAACATTCCTCTCAATCCACATCTTTGAGATCCCTGTAATGTCCTCAGGGACATCCCTGTAATGCTTTAAGTATGGAGCAGAATCTTTCAAGATTCCCTTGCATGATGTTCATAATTTTGTTCATAAATCTTCCAGCTTGTTTTGCTCATTAATTCAGTCTATATCGGCGTAGTGGGAAATTGAAGTAATCAACCAAATAATGAACACCTGAAAATTTTCTATGGAGAAACCTGACATTAGGCCGATAAGCTGGCGACATTAGGCAAAATGATTGGAAAATAACCCATATTTCCACCTTGTCTGGCTAAATCTGCACACAAACACCCAGACACACACATAGATATGAAGTTATAGGCATACAAAATAATGTGATGTGATGGAATAGAAATGTTTAATTAAGCTGTGAGCATCCTCCCTCCCATAGATCCCTCTTTGCCTGAACGAGAAAGGTCCAGAGAAAGAAAAGGTAAAAGAGACAAATCAAACACCATTGCTTATGTTTAATGGTCTAATTCATTTAAGTGATTCTGTGTGTGTGTGTGTGTGTGTGTGCATGCCACGCCCTTCTTTCCTATTTCCACTGTCAAGGTGAAATCAAGAACAAAGATTTTTAAAGAGAAAACAACACTGAGCATTTCTCCCCAGTGACTTTTCAGAGGAAAGAGATAATTAGACCCAGTCTCTTTGATAAGATATGCAAACTAATTGTGAGCAATTATCTGACACCAAGGAGGCTTTCATTCTGTGCTAGCATCTTAGAGAAGACAAGGTACTTTTATTTTTTGGTTTCAGACTGTTATAAAACAAAATTAGAGTGAAATTGTAAAGAAGCTGGGAGAATACCAAAATTCTAATTAAATAAGAAGGGTCAATCTAGGGGGCATGAGATTTTCTTTTAGAAAGTCTTTTAATTGCATTTAATTCTTATTCCCAATGCTGCTCATGTAAGTTAAGAAGCACTTACTGTTAAAATTAAACACGAAATATATTCTTAGGGTAGGTGAGATAATCCAACTGGTTAAACATATGCTTATAGGCTCTCCATATAGGATGCTGAAACTTCATCTCTGGGACCACATAGACCCTGAGCACTACCTGGATCAACCCCTGAGCACAGAACAAGGAGCAGTCCCTGAATACTGCCAGATGTAGCTCAAAAACACTCCAAAAGAAAAACCCATGTGATTATATTCTCACACACTAGGCTCTTATCTTCAAGTACTCAAGACTGGAAGCTGGAGATAGAAGACAAAATGACTGAATTGAAAATATTTTATTCCAAGGGGGAAGGTTAAGAAAGCTTCCATGCATGGGAGGGGTCTCATAAGAAGGAGTCTAGGGAGAAAGGATGCCCCCATATTTTATATCTTCCTAACGAGAGAGAGAGAGAGAGAGAGAAGGAGAGAGAGAGAGAGAGAGAGAGAGAGAGAGAGGGTTGAGCATTTTCACTGGGTTTGAAGCAGCAGTGTGGTCAGACAGGGTCAGGGAAGAGCAGGATGTTGAGATAATTGTTCTGGTCCTGGAGTCAGTGGGCTCCCATGGGTGGCTTATGTACGATGGGGATGGGAGAGATGGGCACTTTCTCCCCATTTGCCTCTGCCACCCCTGGGGCCAACTTGGAAAACTTAGAACAGTAAAGTCTACCATGAGCCCATGCAGCGCACTGGCCAAGCCCTGCCAGCCACACGAGGTGGCAGTAAGCCACACTTGAAGTTGATTTGGTCCTCCCAGCATGGGAATTGATCCCCACCGATGTCGGCAGGCAGATAGGGAAGGACCCCACAGCAATCAACCTCTTTTTTTTTTTTTTTTTTTGCTTTTTTGGGTCACACCCGGCAATGCTCAGGGGTTTCTCCTGGCTCTGCACTCAGAGCTCTCCTGGCTCTGCACTCAGAATTACTCCTGGCGGTGCTCGGAGGACCATATGGGATGCCGGGGATCGAACCCGGGCGCGGGCCGGCGCGCGCAAGGCAAACGCCCTACCCGCTGGGCTATCGCTCCAGCCCCAATCAACCTCTTTTGGAATAGAACTACTGGCCCTAAGGCTATCCAGACCTACCTACCTAGGAACCAAGACCCAATAAGACCTTCATCAATGATAGACCCTGTGGAGGCTGGATGGACCTTGTCTGCCCAGCCCTTTGGATTAACACTCAATGGCCCAGCCTGCAGAAGACACCAGAACATTCCAAGTCAAGAAGATAAAACTGTATAAAAGCCACCTAGGACAAAGGAAGCATGTATATATGCTGCCCAAGCCCGTGTGCCCATGAACACATGTGGCACCCAAGCACATGTGTCACCAGCATCTCTCCTCTTGAGATGTGTACTTTCTCTCTCACCTTCTCTGCTCCTTCCCCTTCCTAAAAACCTCCAAATAAAATTGCTCATCCCCTCAGAGGTGCTGCAGGTGTTGCTGCAGTGCCTGGCTTCGTTGGCAGGTGACAGGAGATAGGCTTGTCTACACCCAGGACTCTGCCCCATGGGCCCTGAATGGTGGGTGGTTGATGGTATGACATAGAAAAAGACTGGACCCCCTGGGATGAACCCAGAGCCATGACAGAGCCTGGCAAGCTACCCGTGGTGAATTTGATATGCCAAAAGCAGTAACAATAATGGACCTCATTCCCAATGAATGGAGACGTTACTGGCACCCACTGGAGGAAATTGATGAACAATGGGAAGACAAGTGACAAGTGAGAATCGAATCGTAAAATTCTTTCCTGTGAGGAAGACAAAATGCCATTGGGCTACATTGGCACGTGATAGGGTCCAATGGAAATGTTACTGGCGCCTGCTCGAGCAAATCGATGAATAACGGGATTCAAGTGATCAAGTGATCAAGTAAGGAAGACAAAAAACCTGTGAGTCCTGAGTAAGGCAGTGCTGGGGCTCCAACCATATCAGAGCAAGTACTTTCCCTCCTCGACTCTCTCTCCAGTTTTGAGTTTTGTCTTTCAACAGTAAAATTAACTAAAATCAGCTAAGTCTCATGTGGGTTTTACAAACATTCATTCATTTGAAAAACCATAGTCTGAACCTTGGGCTTGGTTCTGTTTTCTTGACATTCAATCGTGTAGAATGAAACAATCCTGCTCTTGTCCTGTCATTTGCAATGTAGAAGACATGGACTATGAAATAAGCTAGAATTATAAGTTATAAGTTATAAATAAGCAAGTAATAAATAATAAGTTATCTACTGATTAGAAGCTGATTAGAGATCTCAAGAGACTCTGGGTGCATTCAGGCACCACCCGATCCTTCAGCCATACCACATGTTGTCCCCAAACACAGAGCCCAGAGTAGCACTTGATTCCCTCTGGTGTGGTCCAAAATATAACAAAATTGGAGCTGAAGAGACAGCATCATGGGTAGGGTGCTTACCTTGCACATGACTGACCCGAATCAATCTTTGGGACCACATATGGTCCCCAAGTCTAACAAGAGTGATCCCTGAGTGCAGAGCCAGGAGTAAGCCTACCATGTGCTCCCAAAACAAACAAGTAAAAATTTAAAAACAAAAAGGGATGGGGAGATAGCACAGGGATGAGTGGTGCATTTTTTAGTCTGAGCTAAAAATGGGTCCACGCCCTGACCACATGACCCTCTAGCTCCACTAGGTATGGTCCCTGTGGGCCTTGGCCCTGCATCCTCAGGCCCTAGTCTTGAATTTTCTCTCACCTGGTTGCTAAGTATCACCGGGGGTGGCTTTTGGGTCCACTAAACACTGAAGTACCAAAAAAAAGTTCTAAAAAAATTAATAAAATGAGAAAACTCTATCAGAGACTAATGAATGAGTAGAGCAGGCACTGTTTATTACAGAGTGGCCGGAAATGCTGTTTTCAGAGGAGAAAACTGATTGTAAATCTGAACATTTGCCAGTCAAACACAGGGGTCCTCCAGAACCCCACCACAGAGTGTGTTTAGTCCAAGTCAAGGTGAGCATGAGTTTTAGGTATGACAAAAGATGGAGAAAGATCAATCAGTTGAGCCAATGCTCTGCATGAGGGAGGCCCAGACTTGGTCCCTGCAAGGTTCCCAGGCACAGAGCCCATAAGCACCACCAGGTGTAACCCAGCCTACCCCTACAGCTCCACAAAGGAGCTTCATTTGTGCAAAAACTGGAAGATAGTTTTAAGCAGATGTTGTTTTTCTCTTGATTTTTATAGAAAAAAACAGGAAGCTCATGAAATTTAAACAACTCATCTAAAGTTACCTTATAAATATGTGCTGCTGGGGGACTTGACTTAAAGTTGAACTGTATCTTTTGGCTAGACATATCATTTAAGTTTCACCAAGTGGTAAGAAAGGGCATTCGTTCACAAGTCTGCCTCGTTTCACTCTTCATATATTCTCTCATCTTCACTCCCTGGTGCTAGCTAAAAATGTTTTCCGCTTGTGTATCATTTAAGCATTTATGCAAATGTGTATATAATTTCACATTCTCATCCTCCTTTACCTAGATACAATATGCTATATAAAGTGGTTTTTCTATGTACCGTTTCCCACTTCACTGAAAAATGTATGCTGAGGAACTTTCAGGAGCATTATTTAGATATTCATTTTGCATACAGTACTCTGTTACAGGGGTAGATAATTGTTCATATAATAAATCTTCCACTGATGAAAAAAAACAGGTGGTTTCTCTAGGTCTTTAATTTCATATTGAATAACATTGTAGATTGTATCTCTAGTGCATACCTCACTTTGCATAGGTGAGATCAGCAAGAGTAATTGATCCAGGTTGCCATATTGCTTTTCCCTGGAATAATGCCATTCTACTTTCATCAGTAATGTATAGAAAGTTCTTGTAAAAACTCATAAAAGCATTTATAAAATGCTTTGGGTTTCTTTCTCATCTGATAAAATAAGGTATGTTACCTCTGTGCTTTTTTTGAGTTCTGTCAATTCTCTTTATGCTGAAATAAATTTTCTGGTTCTGGGACATAAATTGCCATTTATTTTCTTCAATTTGTCATTTGTAACCATGGAGGTCTGGTTCCACTGTCACAGGTGAGTAAGAACGAGAAAGAAAGAAAAGAAAGAGAGAAAAAAAAAAAGAAAAGAAGAAGAAGAAGAGGAAGAAGAAGAAGAAGGAGAAGAAGAAAAGGAGGAAGGAAGGAAGAAGAAGAAGAGAGAGAAAGAAGAAAGAAAGAGAGAAAGAAAGAGAGAAAGAAAGAAAGAAAGAGAGAGAGAAAGAAAAGAAAGAAAGAAAGAAAGAAGAGAAAGAAGAAAGAGAAAAGAAAGAAAGAAAGAAAGAAAGAAAGAAAGAAAGAAAGAAAGAAAGAAAGAAAGAAAGAAAGAAAGAAAGAAAGAAAGAAAGAAAGAAAGAAAGAAAGAAAGAAAGAAAGAAAGAAAGAAAGAAAGAAAAGAAAGAAAGAAAGAAAGAAAGAAAGAAAGAAAGAAAGAAAGGAAGAAAGAATTCAGGCCTCTTTTTTAATGCCATTCAAATATCAAGTCCAAATAGATTAAAGACTAGAAATCAGACCTGAATCCATAAGTTTCATAGAAGAAAATATAAGCAGAACTCCCCATGACATTGAAGATAGATGAAACATAACTGACCAACCAAGTATAAGCAAAGATGAGAAACATACTAGGGCTACATTAAACTAAGAAGCTTCTATTATCTCAAAGGAAATAATGACCAGATCACAAAGACAGTCCACAGACTGGGAGAAATTATTTGCCCACCATTCTTCTGACAAAGGGTTAATATCCAAGCTGTATGAAGCACTGGTAGAACTCTATAAGAATACAATATCCGGGGCCAGACCAATAGTATAGTGGGTAGGGTGTTTGCCTTGCATGCAGCCTACCGGGTTGGGTCCCCGGCATCCCATATGGTTTCCCAAGCACTGCTAGGAATAATTCTTGAGTGCAGAGCCAAGAGTAAGCCACTGAGCATCACCAGGTGTGACCCAAAAAGAAAAATAAGGGCAGCAGGGGCTGGCTAAAGTAAAGAAATGAGGTGCTGACAATTCAACTCTTAATTTCTTTGGGTTTGGTTTCAATTTACCTTGTGTTTTTCTGTATAACATTTTGTCTTTTTGCTGTCTGTTCTTGACAGAAGTCATCTCATGCCCTTTCGGGTTCTTCAGAGGTTAGAAAAATAATAAAACATCAGGCAGATTAGTACGAGAAGAGGTAAGAACATATTGACTATCAACATGTAGACCGTCTGCACAAGCCCGGCAAAACTGAGCAAACTCAACCACATGGCATTAGAGGTCATCTATAGGCAAGCATATTAAAAACAGAGAGAACTATGAGGGGAAGAGAGGGCCAGTTAGAACCACGATCAGAAGGAGCAGGGTAAACAGGAATGTGGAGATTAAAGCTCTGCTGTCGCCATGTAAAAGATAAGATCAGATACTCTCAGTACAATGAGTGGAACTCTCTTACAGAAAAGTTTACATACAAAGGGGGAAGACCTTGCTTGGGGCCCACACTGCTCAATCTACCCAGCACACACGCTGACTGCATATGGTTCCCCATATGCACCACTGGGAGTGTCTGACTATAAAGCCAGGAATAGCCTCCTGAGCATTGCCAAGTGTGGCTCACCTTCCCTCTCAAAAAATATTTTTTTCTAAAGGGGTGTACATGAAAATACTTTATGTGGGAGCCACACCTGGTGGAACTTAGGAACTATTTCTAGGTCTGTGCTTGAAGAAGACTCCCAGTAGAGATCCAGGCACTGTGCAATGCTGGGAGTTATACCCAGGCCTCCTGAATGCTTGCATGCAAACCAAGCATGTGCTGAGTTCTTTGATCTGTTTCTTACACACACACACACACACACACACACACACACACACACACACACAACACAAACCACACCAGGAAAATATAATTTCAAATAAAATTAAATGTCATACTCTTACAAATTTTGTAAAACAACAAAAGTTCCCATGTTTCTAATGTGTTGGCTCTTTGGGAAATTACTTACTTGGAGGTGTAAATGATGATAATGAAAGATGTTACACAGAAATCAGAAGTAAGAACATTTTTTTATGCTTTTGGGTCACACCCGGTGATGCTCATGGGTTACTCCTGGCTCTGCACTCAAGAATTACTCCTGGCGGTGCTCTGGGGACCATATGGGATGCTGGGGGATCAAACCCAGGCACGCTGCATGCAAGGCAAATGCCCTACCTTCTCTGGCCCTGGGAAGCATCAGGGGATGCTGGGAAGGTTTGGGGCCATACACTCAGCCTGCTAGGGGACTACCACTGATTCTGTCTTGCTGGTCATTTTGGGCAGTGCTCAGGGAGCCATATAACGCAGGACATAGGATTGGGGCTGGCTACATGCAAGGCAGATACCTTAACTCCTATCCTATCCTTCTGTTCTCAAATGATATATTTGGAAGGGTGAAGCATTTCTTCAAAGAATTGCACAGTAACTAATATAAGGGAACTAGAGAGATGGTTTACACATGGAGTTCCTGTCTTAGAAGCCTGAGAGCCAGTTTTGCCTCAAGTTCAATCCCCAGAACCTCACAACTTGCTCCAAAGTATTATCTCAGGGGGCTCTGTTCGTAGAGATTTTCTGCACTCAACCACAAAGTATGCTATCTCTAGCACACCTTCATCATGTATAGGTAGTAATGGGGGTAAAATAAATAAGAAACAAATCTGAAATATCGAGGCACCAAAAGAGAGCCACCATGCCTGGAATGTCCATCACCGGCTGTTCCATCTCTCCCCCAAAACTCAGAGATACAAAAGAAGTAAATGAGCACAGTGTGTGATTTCGGCCTGGAGAGGCTTATATCACTGTCATGAACTAAAATGAATAACTGACACTGTCTAATAATTTAAGTATATTCTCCGCCAGTTCTTCTGTCTTGGTCACCAAAATATCCATCTTTGCTCATTTTCTTTACATTTTCATCTAAATGAGGGATATTTCTAATAGTTTCAAGATTGGATTCTAATCTCTCAATGAAAGCCACTGCCAGCTCCAACAAATGGACCATGTATCTGTGATAAACAGCTTCAATAGGCAAGTTTTCGACACATGGGTTTCAACAGTCTTTGCCTGAGAGACCGCTTCTCTCTCAGAACTGTTTCCAGATGATTATTCATGCTTTGCAGACTCTGACACTTCTGAACTAAAAAGGAAGGATGAACAACATCTGTGGTATCTTTTCTAGTTTTAGTAGTTCAATTTCTAGGTCTTTCTGGTCAATTTCAGCTTGAATATTTGCAATTTCCTGTTGCCTCAAGAAGTTCTCAAAGCAAGAAACTGGCTTCTTAGATATATCTAACATCTCCTGAGTGACCGTCCCGAAGCTATGAAATGGCTCAGCAGCATCCCAGCTACATTGGGCTCCGAGATCGGGTCCCAGGGGTTTGCCTCAGCCATGGCCGCAGCCCGCCTTCCCGGTGGCACCGAAAGACATGGGGCAGAACTGCTACTTGCTCTCCCTGTGCCCAGCCACTCACAAGGGCGCCCAGGAGGGATGGCGGCTTCTAGCCCTGGCCTGCCACCCCAGCAGAGCCTTGCAACAAGCCAGATGACCCCCCACTCCATGAGGGCCTCCATTTTCCACATCCGGATTTCTCTCTCGTCAGAACTCCACCCAGCAGACCAGCCTATCATAGCCCGGCTCATCGAGATCCACCCTGCTGCAGTCTTTTTTAATCCGCCCAGGTCCAGAGACAGACATGGGGCAGAGCTGCTACTTGCTCTCCCTGTGCCCAGCCACTCACAAGGCGCCCAGGAGGGATGACGGGTTCTAGCCCTGGCCCACCACCCTAGCAGAGCCTTGCAATAAGCCAGACGACCCCCACTCTATGAGGGCCTCCATTTTCCACATTTGGACTTCTCTCTCGTCAGAACTCCACCCAGCAGACCAGCCTATCATAGCCTGGCTCACGTGGCCCCCAAGCAGCCACGCAGTTCATCAATAAATGCTGGACTTAGAGATGACTACAAGAGTATAGTCATCTCTAAGTCCAGCATTTATTGATGCTAGCATTTATTGATGCTTGCAAGGCTCTGCTAGGGCAGAGCCTTGCAAGCTACCCATGTTGTATTTGATATGCCAAATACCAGTAACAATTATAGACCTCATTCTGAAATGGATTGAGGCTCTTTATATTCCTGGAGCAAGCAGGTGCCCTTGGGCATTTATTGATGCTAGCATTTATTGATGCTTGCAAGGCTCTTGCTAAGGCAGAGCCTTGCAAGCTACCCATGTTGTATTTGATATGCCAAATACCAGTAACAATTATAGACCTCATTCTGAAATGGATTGAGGCTCTTTATATTCCTGGAGCAAGCAGGTGCCCTTGGGCTCTACTAGCATGAGACAGGACATATGGAGATGTTACTGGGGCCCGCTCGAGCAAATCGATGATGAACGGGAAGATAGTGATAGTGATAGTGATAGTCTAATAATTTGCAGTGTTCCTGGATTTTCTGAAAATTCTTTAGGAAGTCCCAGAGATGGGAGAACAGTAGAGGCCATGTGAGATTCATACCCTTAACTCCTGCCTCACCTCTATCCATTCTCTGCTCACATTATGGGCTCCTCATAAGGATTCATTTAAACCAAGAGCTTCCAGGGATAAGTCAATGGCCTACAGAACTCCCAATACCGCATTTTGACCCCAAAGTTCACATAATCTCAAAAAGAGAAAAAGGACTAGCCCTTGGTCTCCTTTAGAGATGGGCAGAGCTATTCCAAGAACTCCACCCACCTATTCCTTCCCTAGGCTCTTTCCAGCATTTCCTCTCATGCCCATCCCTCTTAGCTAACATAATTTCCTTTAGAAATTTGATATCCTGTTACAATGTAGCAAAGGGAAGCTGATATTTTAATCAATCCTTTTACAAAACAAAGAAAGATCAACAGAACTTGCTCAGAGCAAAAAAGTCTCCATTTGCTACAGGGAACACTGAGAAAGGAAAGGCAAATTTTTCACTGCAATAAATCTACCAAGTGGACTTTTTACTACTAATATTACTTCTTGGTATCTCAACAAAAGAGCTAAGATTCGTTAATGCACAGTCTTGCCAATTAATTATGCTTTGTGTAATGTTCTCCTAAAAACATTTTCCTTCACATACCATCTAAGGTTCCCCGTTCAAATAAAGTTGTTGAAACCCTCAACTACCCTGAGCGTGGGATGCAATCACCTTAATGTGGCAGTCAAAGTCTTCACAATCCAACACTGATATTAGGATTCCCATTTTATCTCTGAATTCTTCCCTTTGTCCATGCTGTGACCCAGAAATGTTGAGTACTCCTCAGTTCCACAACGTGTTTTATATTTTATAAATGTAATCTTTGCTCTTCTTTTTTCTTTCCCGCATTCTCTTCTTGAACAGTGACTTTGGGGAAGAGATTTTTTCTCTTTCATGGCCTAACTTCACAGTATTTCTTTTCTGAAACAATCCTTGATCATCTCAAGCCAAAAATTCTCCCCACAATGGATAGTTTACTCCACAATCATATAGTACATACAACATCATCTATAAAATCATTGTGTTTCCCTTATAGACTTTGAACATCTCTTTAAAGACAGAATTTACTTAATGGTGTTGATGTTTCCTAAAGTAGCTTTTATAATAATGGTTGTTGTCCAGCAAGTGAAAGGACGGAGCTGAAAGAGCTTCAATATTCCGCTACTTCAGTTTCAAACCAGCCCATAGAAAAACAGGACAACAAATTAATAGAGATTGTCTCATGAAACATCCAAAGACTCAACTCAAATGTGGTTTTGGTTGGTTAGGGGTGGTGGGGAAGGTGTTCAAAAAGAGATGGAGGGAAAAGCTTAACAACAAGGATATTGAATAAAATGAGTTATTCTAGTGACTGTCTATTCAATAAAAGCATCATCATTCTTATAAAATAATAAGTATCTTTATCCTTGTTCAGTTCCACTGTGCAAAATGAGTAAAAAAGGATTAGTGACCTTAACTATACCATTGGCTGCAGCTATATCCCAAAACTCTGGCCATCAATTCTCAGCTGTGTGACTTTGAACCATCTCATATCTTTCTGGAATCTGATCTCTGGAATAAATCTTTAAGGATCAACCTTAAAGCCTGCTTGAGAAATCACAGGCCACATGTTGGAACAAATGGTACAATGGGAAGAATAACTCCAAGCATCAGAAAATCCAAATTTTATTATGGAATATCAGAACCTGTTGTTCTGAGACTTGAAGTTCTTACCTTTAGCAAACATGCATCTGAGAAAATTGAGGTTTGGGTCATTATCTTCTCCCCTAAAGAGTTTTCAGGCCTTCAGAAAGCACCTTCATGAGAATTTGTTTTGCAAGCATTGCAATTATCATCAGATCTAAAGAGGATGCAAATGGCACATCCAAGGGGAAAATAATGATTGCACCTGGAATGAAAGATCTAAGGACACTTCTAATTAATGTGGGAGAGAACAATCAGGATGGCACTGAGATGAGTCACGAGGCCGGGCATTGCTAAGCTGAAAAGGGAGCTAATGCTGGGGAGAAAGGATGGCTGAACTGAGACCCACACCCCATCTCTCTGTCACCGAGGAAACTTAGAAAGCAGGATACGAACATCACTGGGGCTTACTTGCCCATGGGTCTGGTCACACGCTCCATAGTCAAATACTGAGAGCTCTCACTAGTGCCAGATTTTTTAAAATGCAGAAAGAAAATAGGTCAAAGTATCTAATAATTTATGGTCTAGGAGAGGCAGAGTGCAATACTTATGACAACCCAAACAACAATGTGACAAGAGCTATAATAATCACTCAGGCATGAGAGTCAATGGGAATACAAAGAAGTTTTGATTCTCTCTCTCTCTCCCTCCGTCTCTCTCATTCTCTCTCTCTGTCTGCCTCTCTCTGTCACTGTCAGTCAGTCTATCTGTCTGTCTGTCTGTCTCTCTTTCTCTCCCTCTCTGACTTGGGGTTCATACCAAGCAGTGCATGTGGAATACTCACAACACAATGCACCTGGGTCACCTCCAGTGATCATCCTCAAGACTCCAGCATGCAATGTATGCTATTCAGCCCTTTGAACCTTCCCTAACTCCGGGGCTTCAGCTCTATCAAGGTTTAGCATGTATCCAAATATTGTTTTGAAGGACATACAGCCTCAGTGTCCTTTCTGTTACTCCACATGTATTCAGTGTAGGAGCTCAGGATTATTCACAAAGGGTAGGTAGCAGGTAGTAAACACTGCAAAGAGAGCTCCTATTGTTCAGTTTAATGTACCAATAATATCTAGGAGGATGTTTGCACATGTGTTCCTGGGAGGTGAATGCATTTTTACATAGTATATTATTATATAAGCAAATTATTATTATAGTAGTAAATATAACACATTATAAATATATAAAGATATATTATATATTATATATACTTATAACATATTATAGATAAACTATATAAGCATATATTATAAATCTAACAGATTATTAAATTACATTGAATATTCTTATATTATTATATAGCAAATTATTATTATTATATAAGTCTATCTGTTAATTGCCATATGCAGTTGAGTAGAACCAGAGACATCTTTTGTGCATGGTCTGAGAAAAAAAAATGGAAGGCACCAGGTTGATAGTCCAGCCCAGGTATGCTGATCCAGAGACAGACATAGGGCAGAGCTGCTACTGGCTCTCACTGTGCCCAGCCGCTCATGAGGCGCCGGGAGGGATGGCAGGTTGTAATCGTAAAAATAAAAAATTTTTAAAAAAGAAGCAGCCTTCTTAAAATTCTTCTTTTGCCCTCCTGGTTACAAAAGGAATGTACCTGAGGAAAGTCTTTAAGAAGGGATTCATATGTTCAACGTAATTCCACTGCCGTTCTTCCTATCCAATTTACTATCAACACTATCCTGAACTTCTATGAAAGTTTCCTAGCCAGTCTCTCCACTGACCTTCTCTAACCCATCTGTTAGAGAAGCAGGTAGTTAGGTGAGAGCTATGGAGGAAGGAGGGAGATAGAGGAAGGAGAGAGGAGGAGAGAGTTAAATATAGAAAACCACCTGGGTCTCTTCATTGTTCTTTTTATCCTGATGTAATCAACACACCTTGATCCTGTGGCCAGAAACACCTCATGAGGTGACTCAGCAATACACCATAGCTATTCATGCGAAGAAAGCTGCAAAGTGTTGCAACTGACTGTTCTATGAACTTTCTCCAGTCCTAGACTAGGAAGGGTAAGTTGGGATCTTGGTGCAAATGCATAGCCACAAGCTGGCATTGAGGTAAGTGAACTATGGACTGTGAAGAAAGTGTTAACTTCCCTTCATTAACCCACTCCTCAGCCACTCTTTCAACCCTTTTTGAGAGTGCTAGTCCCATATCTTGGGTATGCAGTACCTCTTTAATAAATTTCTCTGCTATTATCTACATTATCTCTATGTGGCAAACTTTTTCCACCCATGGTCCTCTTTGGTCTGTCTTCTTCCTGCGGGACCTTCAATTTGACCCCTTACTCTTCTGCAGTGATAACTTCACTTGATCATTTGAATCCCGTTATTCATCGATTTGCTCGAGCGGGCACTAGTAACAGTTCCATTGGACCCTATCACGTGCCAATGTAGCCCAATAGCATCTGGTTGATTCAGGAATATGAAGAGCCTCAAACAGTTCCTTCAGGGGGTCTTGACAAGGAAGTCTGACCATCTTGTAGGTGGGCGGCCACATGATCTTTTGACATCCCGTGGAATCCAGTCGGTAACGGCTCTAGTCCAGCGGGCATCTCCAAATTGCATTACATGTCCAGTCCATCTGATTTTCGATGCCTTGGCAAGCGAGACAGCATCCCTGATTCTGGAAAAGCGATGGAGGTCAGAACTCCGGATTCCTTCTCTCACTTGAGTAAGGCTTGATATTCCAAGCTTAGCTCTTTTGATTCCTCTCTGGGAGACCCGAATAGCATTCTCATCCTGCTTTCATAGGACCCAGGTCTCTGAGGTGTATGTTAATGCATGGAGAACAGTGGAGTCGAAGAGATGTGCCCGGAGCCGGAGGTTCTTTGTCCTTTTAGCTATTTCTTCGATGCCTTTGAAGGCATTCCATGCTGTTCTCTTCCTCCTGCGCAGCTCAGGTTTTAGGTCATTCATCATGTTGACTTCTCGACCTAGGTACATATAACTGCTGCATTCAGAGATGTCTGTTCCATTGAGAATGAATGGGGCCTCCTTTATTTATTCTGCAGTGACATCCATTAATGTGAGTTTTTCACTAGTGGCTCCTTGCAATATCCTGGAGATGCATGAGGGAAAGATGGTCCCAGACTAAGAAATGCTGATCTAAACTATCTTGTCCTGAGTCTTGTTATAGTGCAACAAGTGCAAGTAGAAGGGGAAGGTACTACTTACAGTACAAGTAGAAGGGGAGGGTAAGGGTTCCAGGCAGTCTAGTTAACTGATCATTTCTAAGTTCACTACATGATGGGTAGTCAAACAGATATTGAAAATGACTAAGGAAGGGTAAAGAAGACTAAGCATGAAGAGGGACACGAGACAGCTAACTTCCTCTTTGAGCCCACACTTGTGTAACAACAGGACACACAGCCGTTTTCACACTGGTGAAGGAGTGAGGATTGAGAGCAAGGAAAATCCAAGTGACAAAAAAACAGCAAACACCAGCAAGAAGAGGTGGACCACAAAATACCAATGGCAGATGGGTGGTCCATCAAGAGTAACAGGCATCCATACCCCTCTTGGGAATATACCCTGGGAGACCAAAAACACACAGCAGAAACACAGTCTACACATCTATGTTCATATCAGCACTATTTACAATAGTGAATCTGGAAATCAGAGTGCCCGAGAACAGATGACTAGATAAAGAAACTGTGGTACATCTACATAATGTAATACTACACAGCTGCTAGAAAAAACTAAGTTATGAAATTTGCCTACAAATGGATGAACATGGAGAGGATCATGCTGAGTGGAATTAGCCAGAGGGAAACAGATAGATATAGAATGACTGCACTTATTTGCAGGATATTAAAAACTAGTATGATACCAATATCCAAAGCCAGGCAAAACATGGATCAGGAGGTCTTGTCTGTGGGTAGAAACTATTGCAAGTGTGTGGGAGTCAGAGGATAGGTAAGGCAGAGAAAGGAACAGTGTACTAACAATTGTTATAAATGATAATACCAGCCTTGAATTGAGCATTGAATGTAGGCAAAGTAATATACATGATAACCTCTAAATGTATGTATTTCAAGCCACAATGTGTAAGAGAAGAAAGAGAGAGGGACAGAGGAGGAGGGGAGGAGAAGAAGAAGAAGAAGAAGAAGAAGAAGGAGAAGGAGAAGAAGAAGGAGGAGGAGGAGGAGGAGGAGAAGGAGAAGAAGGAGAAGAATAAGGAGGAGAAGAAGAAGAAGAAGAAGAAGGAGAAGAAGAAGGAGAAGAAGAAGAAGATGAAGAAGAAGAAGAAGATGAAGAAGAAGAAGAAGGAGGAGGAGGAGGAGGAGGGAGAGGAGGAAGAAGGAGAAGAAGAAGGAGAAGAAGAAGGAGAAGAAGGAGAAGAAGAAGGAGAAGAAGAAGGAGAAGAAGAAGAAGAAGAAGGAGAAGAAGGAAGAAGAAGAAGGAGAAGAAGAAGAAGAAGAAGGAGGAGAAGGAGGAGGGAGGAGGAGGAGAAGAAGAAGAAGAAGAAGAAGAAGAAGAGAAGAAGAAGAAGAAGAAGAGAAGGAGAAGAAGGAGAAGAAGAAGGAGAAGAAGAAGGAGAAGAAGGAGGAGAAGGAGGAGAAGAAGAAGAAGAGAAGAAGGAGAAGAAGGAGAAGAAGAAGAAGAAGAAGAAGAAGAAGAAGAAGAAGAAGAAGAAGAAGAAGAAGAAGAAGAAGGAGAAGAAGGAGAAGAAGGAGAAGAAGGAGAAGAAGAGAAGAAGGAGAAGAAGAAGGAGAAGAAGAAGAAGAAGAAGAAGAAGAAGGAGGAGGAGAAGAAGAAGAGGAGAAGAAGGAGAAGAAAAAGAAGAAGAAGAAGGAGGAGAAGAAGAAGAAGAAGAAGAAGAAGAAGAAGAAGAAGAAGAAGAAGAAGAAGAAGAAGAAGAAGAAGAAGAAGAAGAAGAAGAAGAAGAAGAAGAAGAAGAAGAAGAAGAAGAAGAAGAAGAAGAAGAAGAAGAAGAAGAAGAAGAGCGCCTGCCATAAAGGCAGACTGGGAGGAGGGAGGGAATCAGAGGACATTCGTGATGGGAAATGGGCACTGGTGGAGGGATGGGTACTGGAACACTGTATGATTGAAATCCAAATATGAACATCTTTGTAACTGTATATCTCATGGTGGAATAATAAAAAACATGGGAATAAGATAAAATAAAAGAGTACTAGACATTGTGGGGCAAAGCCAGTGTGGGACAGGACATAGTACACAGAAAGGTGAGAAATACTGGGACTTACACAGACACACAGGGCAGAGCTGCTACAGGCTCTCCCCATGCTCGGCTGATCATTAGTCAGATCCAGGAGGATCTGATCCAGGAGGGAAGGTGGGTTCTGGCCCTATTCAGCCACCCCAAATGACCCTCAGAAGAAGTCAAAGGAACCCCGTACCATAATTGAAGCTATTTTCAACATCTGGACTCCACAGTTTGTCAGAGCCCCACTCAAGAGAGTAGACTATCTCACCTGACTAGTCAGAGTTCCACCCTAGAGAAGCCGATTTCAATCCCAGGTATGCAGGTCTCAGCAGCTGAAGTCACCCAGCTTCCATGGAGATGGGGCTGGGGTTTGTTTCCCCTCCCCTCTCTCCCATCCAGATGTACCTGCACATGAATGCTCCCGGCTATTGGCTGTGATCCAGAGAGACACACATGCAGTGGAGCTGCTACCCGCTCTCCTGGCACGCAGCAGCAAAGTGGTCATGCGGTACATCAAACTACTAGAAACCAACCATGTACTAGAAATTCAGGTGGTCAATGCAAGAGCAGAAATAGACCAGATTAGCCCATAACAAACCAGGAAAAAAGTCATGACTTTATGAATACCATTGCCATATATGGGCTACAATGGTCAATATAATTGGTGCCAACTGAGGGAGCAGGCATGGGGATGGGGGGCGGGGGGGAAATAAGTGTCTTTGGTGGTGGGAACACACTAGTGGTGGGATTTGTGTTGGATGATGAAATATTAAATAAAAATTAATTAAAATTAATTAATTAGTTAATTGATTAATTAAAAGTACTTGAACACTTGAATCCCGTTATTCATCGATTTGCTCGAGCAGGCGCCAGTAACATTTCCATTGGACCCTATCACGTGCCAATGTAGCCCAATGGCATCTGGTTGATTCAGGAATATGAAGAGCCTCAAACCGTTCCTTCAGGGTCTTTACAAGGAAGTCTGACCATCTTGTAGATGGGCAGCCACGTGATCATTTGACATCCCGTGGGATCCAGTCGGTAATGGCTCTAGTCCAGCAGTTGTCTCCAAATCGCATTACATGTCCAGCCCATCTGATTTTCGATGCCTTGGCAAATGAGACAGCATCCCTGATTCTGGAATAGCGACAGAGGTCAGAACTCCGGATTCCTTCTCTCACTTGAGTGAGGCGTGATATTCCAAACATAGCTCTTTCGATTCCTCTCTGGGAGACCCAAATAGCATTCTCATCCTGCTTTCGTAGGACCCAGGTCTCTGAGGCGTATGTTAATGCAGGGAGAACGGTGAAGTCAAAGAGATGTGCCCAGAGCCGGAGGTTCTTTGTCCTTTTAGCTATTTCTTCGATGCCTTTGAAGGCATTCCATGCCTCTCTCTCTTCCTCCTGAGCAGCTCAGGTTTTAGGTCGTTCATCATGTTGACTTCTCGACCCAGGTACACATAACTGCTGCATTCAGAGATGTTTGTTCCATTGAGAGTGAATGGGGCCTCTGGAACTAGTTCATTCTTCATGAACATTGTTTTCTTTAGATTCAGCTGTAGACCTATCTTTCCACATTCCCGGTCAAAGTCAGCCAGCATTTGTGCCGCTTGGCTAATGTTTGGTGTTATTAGAACGATGTCATCAGCGAAGCGGAGGTGGTGTAGTTGCCGACCATCTATCTTCACTCCCATTCCTTCCCATTCTAATTGTCTCATGATGTTCTCGAGGGTGGCACTGAAGAGTTTTTGGTGAAATGGTATCACCCTGTCGAACCCCTCTTTTCACATTAATGATCACTTCTTTGTAGAATGGTGAGATCCTGGTGGTGAATTCGTAATACAGCTCACGAAGGATCTTGATGTATTGGGTTTGAACACCCTGTTTCGCTAGGGCTTCGATGACCGCTTCAGTCTCCACAGAATCAAAGGCTTTCTGTAAATCAATGAACGTGAGACAGAGCGGCATCTTGTACTCCCTACAAACCTCAATGAGCTTAGTTACAGTGTGGATATGGTCAATTGTGCTGAATCCTTTCCAGAAGCCTGCTTGCTCGCATGGTTGTCCTTCATCTAGTGTTCTGCTAATCCTTTTCAGGATGACTCGTGTAAACAGCTTGTAGATGACGGACAACAGGCAGATGGGGCGATAGTTGCCGATGTCGTGAATGTTTCCCTTCTTGAACAGTAGAACTGTCCTGCTGGTTTTCCATTGGGAGGGCACCTTGCATTCGGACAGGTAGCGTGTGAAGAGCCGAGCTAGTGTTATTGATGAGTACCGACGGCAGATTCTTCAGGTGTTCAGGTCTGACTTTGTCTGGGTCTGGTGCTGTTCCCTTCTTTACCGACAAGATGGCATGTCGGATTTCAGAAGGGAGAACGTTGGGAATGACATATCCATCCTGTGGAATTTGGTATGTGGGCAGGTGGATGTGGCTATCAAAGAGATTTGAGTAGAAGTCATGGATGATCTTCTCCATTGCCTTTCTGGAAGATGTAATAGATCCATCAGGGCATCGGAGGGCAGTCATCTTGGTCTTATAGTTGGCAAAGGGCAGGCGGGCAGTGCAAATTAATTAATTAAAGTAATTAATAAAAAAGAAATGACGGGACTTCATTCATGGAGCATCAAGAGCCCGACATCTACTAACTTAAACTATCATTTAAAGAAACAGGGACACCAAAACCTCTTGGAGCCATGTGCTAATTTTACACAATATTATTTTCAAAGACCCACTCAAGAACTAATAAAAGTTACTATATCACATTTTTTGTGTGTTTGTTTGGATTTTGTTTGGAGGCACACTCAGCGGTGCTCAAGGGTCCGTCTTGACTCTGCTAGAAAGACTGCACACATTCACTCCCAGAGGTGCTCCAAGGGTCATCCCGTGCCGACATTTGACCCAAAGTCTCTCCCATGCAAAAGATGTTCTTTAGCCCATTGAAGTATCTCACCAGCCCTGGTCCTTAAATTATGTTTTTAACAAAGACTCCAGAGCCATGTACACCTGGCTTCTCTTTTTGCCCCATTATACTTCTACTGTATCACTGTATCACTGTCTTCCTGTATATCATCTATTTGCTCAAGCGTGCACCAGTAACATCGCAATACGTCCTGTCACATGTGAGATAGCCCAAGGGCATCATCCCGATCCAGGAACATGAAGAGCCTCAAACCATTCCATCAGGTCATGGGAATGAGGTCTACAATTGTTACTGGTATTTGGCATATCAAATACTACATGGGTAGCTTGCCAGGCTCTGCCGATACTTCTACAGAGGATTCAAAATGTCTGGTGTCTGGAAACCCACATAGCAGTTTCCTCTGCTGCTTAAAACATCTCTGTTGGTGACTGCTTTTCACTTAAATAAAAACATAAAATCTGTAAAGTTACTAGTAAGATCGGTGCTTAAACACATTAAGCACACACCCTTTTCAATCCCCTTTCCCACCCTACCTGATTGGGATCAAGCACACACCCTGTTTTAATCCCTCTACCTGATTGGCTGACACAGAATTCACACCCTCCTTTCTCCCTCTACCTGATTGACTGACACAGAGTTCACACCTGGTTTAATCCCTCTACCTGATTGGCTGGCACAGAGTTCACACCCTGTTTTAATCCCCCTACCTGATTGGCTGACATAGAGTTCGCACCCCACTTTCCTCCAGTTTAAACAGTACTGAACCTAATAAAGTGGAGCTATTAAATAAAGTGTAGTGGTTCTTGGAGGCTTAGTAGGGGCTCTTGACCTTCTTTGTGAGTGTTCTACTCACTCAGAATCTGACCTTACCAGCGACATCAACATCTCTTACCAGTGACATCAACAAGATGTTGCATCTGTTTCCTCTTTTTTTTCCTTCCATACTCCATCCCACTCTCAGCCCAGACCTCAGGCACACAGAGCTTCATTTCTCCATTCCTCCAACATGCTTTGTATTTTAATGTACGTCTCTCAGAAGCCTCCCAAAAAAGGATTTTTCATCAGAAGAATAACAGAGAAAGTTATATAAAAATTTAACTTCGTGTCAAAACCTTATTAAACTGGAGTTGTCTTTGTTATTCCTTATGCTGCACTAACAAAAAACAAGGGTGTGTTCCTTTTTAATAATTTTAAGGTCAAGATATCCCTTGCTTCAGGCATTTTGAATTATGGAAGCTATAATTCCACCTTCTTCCCTGTGTATTCTTCTCTTTAAATTACTCATTTTGTTTGGTTCTTGCCTGGAATGGAAGCGACAAAAGGCTTTTAATGAGGGGCTTCTTCCTGTCCTACTCCACCGAAGGACTTTGCAGTCTCTGGGGCCTCTTTCTGAGCTTTGCATAGAGCTGACAGTCTGTCAGTCTAGCGGCCTACTCTGTGTGACCTGCATCAACAAGTTTCCAGAAAAAAAACTCTCGTAATAGATTTAATCTCACCTATGCACTTTCAGGATAACAGAGATAACGACCTTCTCTCTAGAAATATGTTGGGGTTGGTCAGTGAGCAGACAGGAAGACGCAATGGATTCCAGCACATATTTAGTCTCTGCTGTGATATGTAAGGGTTGACTTGCAGTTTTTGCTCTGCTCTCCCTAGAACCTTGGAATCAAGAGAAACTGTATCTTGATCTATTGTTATTGTGATGAGGAGGTCAGAAACATAAGCATAAGAGGTTAAACATGGGGAACCAGAGAGGCAGCAAGAGGCAGGAGCTCTGAGTGGCCTATTGTGGGAGCCAGGAAGAAACCATGAATCAGTCATGAATCATAGAAGTTGACCAGAACAGAAAAACCCAAACCCACCTCTTGGCTAGATGGGAAGAGGAAAGGGGACAATGGAAAAATCAGTGAATTAGTCAATTCTGTGTGGGACCTATCCACTAAAATGATTCCCAGCACTGAGGGTTCCCTCTTTTTTTTTCTTCTTTAGGCATCACACCGGGCAATACTAAGCCCTACCCAGTGTGCCATGGCTCTGGCCCCGCCCATCTTTTGTTAAAAGAGGAAAGGCTCCTGCCTTTCTCTAGAATCCTTCTTTAGGAGACCTCTCCCCCAGTAGTCTGGGGGCTTCCTGCCTTTTTTCCTTTTCCTTTAGTAAAGTCTTTGTTGAATTTGGTTGTTCAATCTCTGGTCTCTTGCTTTCAACCTTGACTGTTTGAGGACCTTCATTACTAGAGCAATTGGGAGGCATCTTCCCGCCTCCTCTCTCGGCTCCAACATCACTGAATCACTAGGTCAGCTCTGCAAAGTACTTTGATTATTTGGAGTTTATTTATTTGCTTTCAGGGTCTCACACAGATACAGTAAAAATGCTCTATCGCTAAGCTACATTTCTGGCCCAAAAGTTTTTAGCTGAATATGAAGTTGACTTATTTTTAAATGTCTTGTGCACCTTTCACCTACCGTCACCTTTCACCTACCATCTTCCTTCACCTACCATCTACTATTATGTTGCATGACTGTAGTAGACAGTCAACCTCCAGAAAAAGGACTGTGACACAGCCTGATTAACTCAACTACTGGTAAATTTTTACCAGTACTTGCAAGACTCTTTCTATGTGCTTGCCTTAATGTACAATTTTATGATGCAGTGCAACCTGAGTACACTCAAGTAATCACCACCATAATCAAGACACAGAACTGGTCCCATCTCTACCAAAGGCCTCACATCCTTCCGCCCCACAATCTAACCGATGACAACTTTGTATCTGTTCTCCATCCCTATAAATTTTATTATATGTTTAGTAAATGGAATGATAAAGTGTATGCCCTTTGGTTTCTTTTTCTTTCATTTAGCATAATGCCCTTGAGTTGTCTATAGTAAACTACTGTATTGCAAATCTTTTATTGTTTCTTACTAATGAGTAATACCGACCGTATGGATATGCAATCATATATTGACTAAAATACATCTGAAATGTTTCCAGTTTGAACTATCATAAATGAAAGAAGCACTGAAAGGAGTCAAGGGGGATGGTATGAATTTTTTGTTCAGGTTATTTATTTTTTTGGTTTGGGCACCATCCCCAGGCAATTTTCGAAGCTACTCTGAGCATCTTTCAGTTCTGTGGCCAGGAGCCACTTATGGCTATTCTGTGAATAAAACCTTTACTTCCATCACGCAAACCATGCACTCCAGTTCATTGAGCTATCACCCTGGCTCCTATGATAAAGTTTTAATATAAACATAGTTTTAATTCCTTTGAGCATATGCCCAGAAATTTAATTGCTATATTATCTTTTTAAGAGTATATTTATCATTATAAGAATCTAGCAAATTGTTTTCCACCAGGTCTGGGCTGCCTTGCATTTGCATCAGCAATGCATGGAGTCATCAGCATACATATGAGATGTAAAGTGGAAAGTGTTATGACTTAATAACCCTAAATGAGAGTCTTCATAACTAAAAAAGACTCTATGGCAAACTACCTGATTTCAGTAATATCAATGGAATTTATTGTCCTCCTGGAAAAGAAAATGAAATTCCAAAAACAAAGGAGATGAAAATCTCTTTAGAGAAATAGCCTTGGGCTCAGAGCATTAGTTCAGGGAGTAGGGTGCTTGCCTTGCAAGCAGCCAACCCCAGCATTCCATGTGGTCTCCCAAGCATCATCAGGAGTAATTGCCCTGAGCATCACTGGGTGTAACACAAAATGCAAAAATGAAAAGAAAGGAGAAAAATAAAAATGAAGGCTTTCTTATATCAGCAGGTTGAGCTTCTTCGTAAAACATATCAGTAATCATCATTAGGGCCAAAGAGATAGTATAAGGATTAAAGCACTTTCCTGGCCAGTGGCCAACTCCATTTAGATCCTTGGTACCACGTATGGTCCCACATTCACCACTAGGAGTGATCACTGAGCACAAATTCAGGAATAAGGACCAGAGCACTGCTGAGTGTAGGCTGAAATTCCTCCCCCATCATCCCCCCCACAAAGTTAGTAATAATCATTTACCTTGAAGGTAAACTTAATATTCACAGTTTATTCATTCTTTTTTTTTTTTTGGTTTGGGGGGTCACATTCAGTAATGCCACAATTCTCCCCTGATCATGAAGGGGGTCGAGTCATCAGTCAGTGAAATTGCTAATAAGACTGTCAATTCTGGGAAGAAATTTAGTAGCAGAGACATGGCAATGTAAATGAAGACTCAGACAGTTCTCGGTCACTCCTCTGGCTTTACAAGGGGCTTTACAAAATGTCTAATGAAACTAATGAACCGGTATTGCCAAAGGCAATTTGATAAGCACTAATAATAACTATGATCATAGTCAAACCTTATCACCCTGTATGTAAGGAGTCTCCCCTACAGAAATAACTTTTGAAGATGATTTTCCTACTTCAGAGGGTTTCAAAATAAAGAATGTTGTAGGGGGGAGAATGATGTCAACATTTAAAGCAGTGTTGTTGCTATAGTTTTTCAGTATCTTCTGTACCAATGTTTTTAGTTATTTTTATTTTATGTATTGTTTGGAGAATTGGATAAGGCCACACCTGATAGTACCTGAGGACTGTGAATAGCAATGATCCAAGGTCCACATGGTCTAAATGTAGTGGCCAGCTTGCAAAGTATGTGCTCAGACAGTTGAACTCTCTCTCTCTCAGTCCAAGCTTTCACTGTATCACTGTCTTCCCGTTCATCATCAATTTGCTCGAGTGGGCCCCAGTAACATCACCATATGTCCTGTCTCATGCTAGTAGAGCCCAAGGGCATCTGCTTGCTCCAGGAACATAAAGAGCCTCAATCCATTCCGGAATGAGGTCTATAATTGTTACTGGTATTTGGCATACAACACAGGTAGCTTGCCAGGCTCTGCCACACAGGTAGCATACTCTTGTAGTCATCTCTAAGTCCAGCATTTATTGATGAACCGCGCAGCTACTTGTGGCACGCTGAGCCGGGCTGTGATAGGCTGGTCTGCTGGGTGGAGTTCTGACGAGAGAAAAGTCCGGATGTGGAAAATGGAGGCCTTCATGGAGTGGGGGGGTCGTCTGGCTTGTTGAAAGGCTCTGCTGGGGTGGCGGTCCAGGGCTAGAACCGGCCAACCCTCCTGGGCGCCTCATGAGCAGCTGGGCACAGGGAGAGCCAGGAGCAACTCTGCCCCATGTCTGTGAGTCTCGAACATGAGGGTTCAAGTCTACCAAAGAGGATTCCACCAGAGAGAGTCCCACCAAAGTGGATCCCACCAGAGAGAGTCTAATCTTTGGTTAAATTAAATTAACAGTTTTGGTTAAATTAAATTAACAGGCATAGAAAATAGCTCTGACACTGATACAGGCAATATAAACTCCTTCTTAAGAAATTATGTTGCAATAGTTTATAAGATCATATAGTCTCAGGTATATAAGTTTATAGTCAGCATTTGTGTATATTACCCGATAACACCAAAAGTCTAGTTTCCATTTATCTTCATGCAATATTCCCTTTTACTCAATGTATCACTAGCCTTTTCCCTTCTAATAACGAATATTTTGTTCTTACAATTTGAGGATTTAAGTAGTACTTCACTTAAGTAGTTTGCTCACTTGTCTTATTTCTTTATATACTTTACATAGTAATTCACTTAAGTAGTTTGTTTACTTGTTTCATGTCTTTTCATATTTCTTATGAGTGAGCTCAGATGGCATGTGATTTTTATCTGATTTTATTTTATTAATATAATATCTCCCAGGCCCATCTATATTGTTTCTGTCGGGGGCGCCGCCAGGGTCCCCGACAGTGCCGGAAGCGAGTTCCCTTCTACCTCCGAAGCCAGCGAGAAATGGATGAAAACTCAGGAATCCGATGCAGTTTTAAAAGGCTTTACTTATCACAGGTTCAGGCATACAAATCAGCAAAAGGAAAAGCCTGGTGCTTAGGATTCCAGGCTAGAACCCCAGCCACGTGTAGGCCAAGATGGCGGCCACCACGTGTAAAGGCTTTGTGAAAGGGGAAGACAAGACTTCCAAGAAGGGTGAGCGCTCACAAAGGGAGAGCCCACAAAGAAGCCCGGGAGAAAGGAAACAGGCTAGTTTTATACCCCTGCCACTCAGACCTTCCTCCCACTGTTACGGAAAGCAGGGAGGGTCAAATGCCCTTAGGCAATCCCTCCCTGCACCTCACCTAGGCCCTTTAGTATGCTAATGTTTTGAGCCAAGCTCTGCCTGGAAATGCCTGTATAGGGTAGAGAAAGGGGTTTCTGAGATGGCATGTCTCTGTACCAAAGACTAATACTAATGCCAGTTAAATATTTCTCCAAGCCTTCACAAGTCTCTTCTACTTCATTGTAGTTTTATATTTTAGTTGCCTTTGAGTATATCAGGGAGCCATGCTTGTTTGCTTGGAAGCAAACAGCATTCTCTCTCTGATCTAGTTACTTAGGGATCCTACGTGGCCAGGCAAATATGCTGGTAAGATCTAGCTAGTCCCACGATGATTGTGGTAGCATGGGAGAATATTTATACCAGCTAGTACAGCATACATGGTCGGATAAACTGCCACATTTAGACTACCCCTTATCTATGAAGTGATTTGCAGGGAGGCAATCCAGAGCAGATGCAGTGGCCCTTAGGAGTCCTGCAACAGTTTCAAATGGCAGTACTTAATAATTTAGAGGTGATCAATATTGTATTATGCATATAAAGTTAGATAGCACTTAATCACATTTGGTCAACAACGAACCCATATGCAATGATGGTCTTAATAAGTTACACCCTATAGTCATTGTGTCTAGGAGACCCTCTAGAGTTATCCATGTGTCATGTATTTAAGTGCATGACATTTGACCAATGATGAAGTTCCCAAGCAGTGCAATTCTCAAGACTTATTCCTATCATTCAGCAACATCTGACTGTAATCAGATTTTTCCTATCCACTCATCTGTAGGTGAACACTTAGTTTATTTCCTATTCTTGGTTACTGTGGATAATATTTTGGATGTATCTCTTCATCAGTTTTTTCATGTTCTGTGTGTAAATACTGGGTATTTCTAATCTTAACTGCAAACTTTATCTGCAAACTTTCTTCCTTATTGGCTGTAGTTTACTTTCCCATCAGTAACGTTGGATAGTTCCCTTTTTATCCATGACTTCAACAATGCATTTCCATTTTCCATAACAGCCATTCTGATGTTGGTTTCTAAACACTAATTTCTTATTAATAAGGACTAAACATTTGCTTCCAGGGTTTCAATGGGAAAATTAATCTAGGATATATAGTTTATGTCAGGTAGTAAGGATGCATGCAAAAGTTGATGGGAAAATATCAAAGAAACAAGAAAGCAGCTAGACAGGATTTTCTCTGAACATGGTTGATGACATTTTAATTGTGAATAATGAATAGAATGTACTCAAGTTCACTTCACTTGATCCCATTATTCATCTATTTGCTTGAGCAGGTGCCAGTAACATACCTATTTGACCCTATCATGTGCCAGTGTAGCCCAATGAGATCTGGTTGCTTCAGGAATATGAACAGCCTCAAACCGTTCATTCAGGGTCTTGACAAGGAAGTCTGACCATCTTGTAGGTGGGCGGTAACGTGATCTTTTGGCATCCAGTGGGGATCCAGTCGGTAATGGCTCTAGTCCAGCGGTTGTCTCCAAATCGCATTACATGTCCAGCCCATCTGATGTTCGACTCCTTGGCAGACGAGACAGCCCCTGACTCTGGATTGTAGACACTGGTCAGAACTCCAGATTCCTTCTCTCACTTGAGTGAAGCGTGATATTCCAAGCATAGCTCTTTCGATTCCTCTTTGGGAGATCCGATGGCGTTCTCGTCCCTGCTTTCGTAGGGCTCAGTCTCTGAGGCTTATGCTAATCCAGGGAGAATGGTGGAGTCGAAGAGATGTGCCCGAAGCCAGAGATTCTTTGTCCTTTTAGCTATTTCTTGCATGCTCTTGAAGGCATTCCAAGCCACTCTCTTCCTCCTGCACAGCTCAGGTTTTAGGTTGTTCACCATGTTGAGTTCTTGACCTAGATACACATAACTGCTGCATTCAGAGATGTTTGTTCCATTGAGAGTGAATGGGGCATCTGGAACTAGTTTGTTTTTCATGAACATTGTTTTGTTGAGATTCAACTTAACCTATCTTTCCACATTCTCAGTCGAAGTCAGACAGCATTTTGTGCTGCTTGGCTAATGTTTGGTGTTATTAGAACGATGTCATCAGTGAATTGGAGGTGGTATAGTTCCCGACCATCTATCTTCACTCCCATTCCTTCCCATTCTAATTGTCCCATTCCTTCCCATTCTAATTGTCGCATGATGTTCTCGAGGGTGACGCTGAAGAGTTTCGTGAAATGGTATCACCCTGCTGAACCCCTCTTTGACATCAATGATCACTTCCTTGTAGAATGGTGAGATTCTACAAAGAAGATTATGTATTCTTCTACAAGGAAGATTATGTACTCAAGTTAATGTTTATAAAATAATCCATCAATCATTTCTCATAGAAATGATTTCATTTCTCATGGTAATGAAAATCATTTCATAGAAATGAAATCATTTCTCATAGAAATACATAGACATAGACAGGTAAACAGGAAGATATAGAGACAGACATCCTTACATATACAGTACAAATCTGGGAACCATGGTCCAAGGGTCCCCTGAAACCATAAGTAAGCAAGCCTACAGTATCTCTCAAAGTTAAAAGGAGACTGTTTAGCAGGAAGCAAAAATATTTAGAAATTTTAAAGTAAAACTGCATAAACCAGTCATGCTGTGATCTCCAGGATAAGTATTAATTTTCCTTGAATATTAGAATCTTCATAAGGAAAAATTATAGCAGACCACCTGCAGTCTCTACTACTTTTTACTTTCTCAATATTTAATCTCTACATCTGTTTCTCTGGCAATGGAACCAATAACACTTATGATGCAAATGAAGTGTGCATCGTATAAAATGAAGTAATAAATATGACAGTGTTAGGCCTTCACTTGATACAGACTCTCTAGAGACAGATATGTAGATAAAGGAAAGTTTATTAGCTCAGCACTCATGAGCGCTCAGGACCTCCTGAGCCAAAGAGAGACTCAAAAGTTCCTGCTCTGATTTAGCACCCTGCTTATATACCTTCTTCCACACAATATTCAGAATGTGTGTTTGCATTCTTATCTCATCTTAAGCAAAGCAGAGGTACAGAAGCAGACAAAGAGGTTAGGAGTTCCCAAGTCATCATTACAGGGTAAAAGGCCTTTTTTTATGATAATCTGAGGGCTATCAGCCTTTATCAGGCCTTTT
>JAJIBD010034751.1:0-16652 GCA_021461705.1 Cryptotis parvus
AAAAAAAAAAAGAAACCTCAGAAATAAAAAAAGATCATCAGAGATTACTTTGAGAGTCTGTATGCCATGAAAACTGAGAAACTAGAAGAAATGGATAAATTCCTAAAGTCCTATAACATACCACGACTGCAAAAAGACATGCAATACCTGAATACTACTATAACCATCGAGAAAATTGAAACAATAATTAAAAGTCTGCCAAGCATAAAAGCCCAGGTCCAGGTGGATTCACTGGTCAGTTATACCAAAGCTTTAAGGAGGACCTACTTCCTGTCCTTTTCAAGCTTCTCCAGGAAATAGAAGGAACAGAAACACGCCCAAACAGCTTCCAAAAGGCACATATCATCTTGATAATCAAAGCAGGGAAAGCCAACACAAAGAAAGAAAACTACAGACCAATATCCATGATGAACACAGATGTTAAGATCTTCAACAAAATACTAGCAAATTGAATCCAAAGACTCATAAAAAGATTGTACATCGCGACCAAGTAGAATTCATCTTGGGAATGAAAAGGATGATTCAACACTCTCAAGTAAATCAACATAATATGCATTATCAATAGAGAGAAAAAATAGGGGCCCGAATGATTAGTCCAGTGGGTAGGGTGTTTGCCTTGCATGCGGCCACATGTGCTGGCCCGTGTTCGATCCCCGGCATCCCATAGGTCCCCTGAGCACCACCAAGAGTAATTTCTGAGTGCAGAGCCAGGAGAATCCCTGAGCATTGCCGTGTTTGACACAAAAAAGCAAAAAAAAGAGAAAAAAATAAAAACCATATGATCATATCAATAGCCGCAGAGAAGCATTTTTACAAGATCCAACACCCATTCATGATTAAAACTCTCCAAAAAAATGGGAATTGAATGAACCTTCCTAAACCTAGGCAAAGCCTTCTACCAAAAGCCCACAGCGGGTATCATCCTCAATGGGGAAAAATTGAAAGGCTTCCCGTTAAGATAAGCCAATGTCGTGAATGTCTCCTTCTTGAACAGTAGAACTGTCCTGCTGGTTTTCCGTTGGGAGGGCACCTTGCATTCAGACAGGTAGCTTGTGAAGAGCCGAGCTAGTGTATTGATGAGTACTATGGCAGATTCTTCAGGTGTTCGGTCTGACTTTGCCTGGGCCTGGTGCTGTTCCCTTCTTTACTGACGAGATAGCATGTCGGATTTCAAAGGGAGAATGTTGGGAATGACATATCCATCCTGTGGAATTTGGTATGTGGACAGGTGGATGTGGCTACAAAGGAGATTTGTGTAGAAGTCATGGATAATCTTCTCCATTGCCTTTCTGGAAGATGTGATAGATCCATCTAGGCGTCGGAGGGCAGTCATCTTGGGCTTATAGTTGGCGAAGGACAGGCTGGCAATGTGAATGCTTTTCCAGGCTTCTGCTGCATCTTCCAGTATTTCTGCTCTTCTGTCTTTGAGCGTTCTTTTATTGCTTCTCTGCACAGTTTAGCAAGCTTGGACGTTAGCATTTCGTCTTCTGAGGCTCTCGCCCTGCCACGTTGGCGAATGACCTCAAGAGTTTCTGAAGACAAGCGTCCTTTTGCCTTTCTCTCTCTTGGCATTCTTCGCACAATCATGGAGGTGCTGAACCAGTCAGTTGTATTCTTCATCGATGCCGTCAATGATGGTATCTTCCCATGTTGTTGCAATGGTGCCAAAGAGTTCCCAGTTGGTGGTCGTTCTGGGAGTTCTCTTCTTAAACTTTGCAGCCTTTTCTCCCCGTTGCGGGAAGTAGAATTTTTCATGAAGGAGGCGGTGGTCCGATCCTGTTTGGAATTTAGGGGCGACAGCAGCATCAGTCAGACAAAACCGTCGATTGAAGATGATGTGATCAATTTCATTGTGGAACTGTCCACCAGGAGATTCCCATGTCCAACGTTTCTCTTCAGCCTTGGACAATAGATTATTTAAACAAGAATTATAGTGAATAAAAGTAAATCAGTGTGGAAATAAAAGATGGTTGGAAAGTGACAGGAGCAGAATCATGAGCTGAGGCCTCTAGCATATAGGCATCTCTGTAAATCTAAAACAGAGTCCCTAACAATGTAAGCAGGTAACCCAAGATACAATACATTTTTATAATTATTTTATTATACCACCGTGAGATATACAATTACAAAGATGTTCAGCTTTGGGTTTTTGGTCATACAGTGTTCCAGCACCCATCCCTCCACCAGTGCCATTCTCCTACCACCAATGTCCCCAGTTCCTGCCCCCTCCCCAGCCCGCCCTCCATTGCAGGTTCTTTATTTCTTTACCTTTCTCTCTTTCTCTTTTTCTTTTCTTTCCCTTCCAGAATGCGAATTACAGAACATACATTAATGGGTAGATACAATAAATTTTAAATGTGAATGTAAGGGGATGGAATGATAGTAGGCAGGGTGTTTGCTTTTGTACAAGGCTGACCTGGAGTTCAATCCTGGCACCTCATATGGTCCCACAAAAGTATAGTAAGGAGTGATCCTTGAGAAGAGAGCCAGGGAGTAAGCTCTCAGGCACCACAGGGTGTGGCTCTGGAAATAAAATAAATCCCTCCAAGGGAAGCAAGCTGAGGGTGGAAAGAACTTGGATACACTGGTGGAGGGAAAAGCCATACTGTCATGGGATTGGTATTAGAATGTTGCATTCCTAACACTTGAATATGAGCAACTTTCTAAATCGGTGCCCTTACTTTAAATATGTATAATCAAAATTAAAAATCAAAAAGAAGAAGAAAGAAAAAAGGTCTAAAGAGAATGGAAGTCAAAAAATCCCTGAGCTATACTACACAAAACATCCTATTAGCTTTATTGGAATTCACCGGATAAAAGGTGGAAAATAAGAAATAGTAATATCTGTAAGCTACCAAAGAAGTAGATCACTTTTAATGCCACTATTGGTATGCTTAGCTCATTGGGCAAATTGCTCTTACTTTCTAAAAAATATGTTTACTTTATTAGTCCTCTATCTGCTGAATCTACACTCAGTTTTTAGAACTAGGTAATAGAAGTATATTACTCAAGAGTTTGAATATATCCTTCAACTGAATATTCCCTTATTGAAAAAAGTACTCTGAGAGTTTCAAAAGCATGGATACAAAATTACATTCAATATTTTCATACCAGTATATATTGTTATTAGAATAAAAACACGAATGCCCTTGCTTCCTTTATACGATTATTATGCAATTTATTTTAAGCGTACTATCTCCTAGTTATACCCTGATAGCCTGGTAAGAACATTTTTATCTGAGCAGATGAATCATCATCAACAACACCTTATTCCTGAATTTGGTCCAATTCTCTACCAAATAACAAAAGGCTTTGTCTTCTCATCTCTAAGACTCATGCATGATCTTAAACATATGAAAATAAAATATACTGAAGTAGGCAACACTTTGAAAAGAATTGGAACTGCTAGAATTTATCAATTCCTAAAAATTGTGTTTCTATACTATATTATTTTTGTAAGCTTTTAACTGGTAGTAAAAATAATGAATATGTTATGAGTACATCTGATATATATTATTTTTATTTATTCTCTGAGGATAGTACTATTATTACTGTCTCTATTTTCACCTGGAAGTTAAAACCAAAATTGGATTCTTGACAAAATCAGGTTGTTGAGTTCTAAACAACTGAGGAATCCTTTAACATATAACACTGTTCTATGTAAATGACCCAAGAGAATTCGTCTGTGGAAGCTACTATAGCAAAATACTCCAGAATGAGTGCTTACAAACAAAAAAGAATTTCTTAAGGATGGAAATATGATCTTAATGTACCATCATTATTAGATGAGGCCCATATTTCAAATCACAAGTTAAGTTTTACAAAAGTTTCCATAGCATTGCTTTATACTGGTATTTGTCTTTCTTTTTTCTCACTCACTGAACTTATCATGATACCATTCAATTTTATCTAGATTGCATCAAATTGAATCTACCACCAGAACATTGAAACATTAATCTACAAGGATATATGCAGATACACATATGCCCATTGCAGTATTATTTACAATAGTTAAGATCTAGAAACAACACAAATGCCACACAACATATTATGGCAAAGAAAAGTAATAGCATATGTATACATACATATATATATGTATATACATACATATATCTATATGAGTCATATATATATGACTCGCAGACATGGGGCAGAGCTGCTACTGGCTCTCCCTGTGACCAGCCGCTCACGAGGCACCCAGGAGGGATGATGGGTTCTAGCCCTGGCCCACTACCCCAGCAGAGCCTTGCAACAAGCCAGACGACCCTCCACTCCATGAGGGCCTCCATTTTTCCACATCAGGACTTCTCTCTCATCAGAACTCCACCCAGCAGACCAGCCTATCACAGCCCGGCTCATCGAGTTCCACCCTGCAGCAGTCTTTTTTAAATCCGGCTCAGGTATGCCCATCCAGAGACCGCAGACATGGGGCAGAGCTGCTATTGGCTCTCCCTGTGACCAGCCGCTCACGAGGTGCCCTGGAGGGATGGTGGGTTCTAGCCCTGGCCCACCACCCCAGCAGAGCCTTGCAACAAGCCAGACGACCCCCACTCCATGAAGGCCTCCATTTTCCACATCCGGACTTCTCTCTCATCAGAACTCCACCCAGCAGACCAGGCTATCACAGCCTGGCTAGCCTGACCACAAGTGGCCGCGCGGTTCATCAATAAATCTGGACTTAGAGTTGCCTACAAGAGTATGCTACCTGCGGCAGAGCCTGGCAAGCTACCCGTGTTGTATTTGATATGCCAAGTACCAGTAACAATTATAGACCTCATTCCAGAATGGATTGAGGCTCTTTATGTTCGGGAGCAAGCAGATGCCCTTGGGCTCTACTAGCATGAGACAGGACACATGGAGATGTTACTGGGGCCCGCTCGAACAAATCGATGATGAGCGGGAAGACAGTGATATATATATATGTACTATATATATATATCACTGTATTATATCTATCCATCTATAATATATATAACATCTATATATATATATATACATCTATAATATATATATACATCTATAATACTGCTCAACTGTGACAAAAAGGAAAGATTGAGGCCTTTTCTCAATAGAACTAAATACAATCATGAGAACCTTTTCACACTACTGAGCTGATTCTCTCAAAAAGTTTGTGGAGGCTAGATTTTCAACATATGGATTTGGGGGATTGAAAAATCATAGAAATAGTGAAGTAAGTATTCACACCCTTCAGTTTTGTTGTGGCACAAATAATGAGCCTATCCAAATGTATACTCCATATGTATGTACATATATGCACTTATATTCATATTTATAAGCAATGTTATGCATATTTTTAAATGATATTAAATTTAGTTATATTTAAGTTACATTATTTTTAAATAATTTAAAATTTATATTTAATTAAGTGAACTAGTTCCAGAACCCCATTCACTTTCAATGGAACAAACATCTCTGAATGCAGCAGTTATGTGTACCTAGGTTAGAGAAGTCAACATGATAAATGACCTAAAACCTTAGCTGCGCAGAGAAGGAAGAAAGCAGCATGGAATGCCTTCAAACGTATTGAAGAAATAGCTAAAAAGAAAAAGAACCTCTGGCTCCGGGCACATCTCTTTGACTCCACTGTTCTCCTGTGTTAACATATGCCTCAAGAGACCTGGGCCCTACAAAAGCAGGATGAGAATGCTATTCGGGTCTCCCCAAAGAGGAACCAAAAGAGCTATGCTTGAAATATCACGCCTCACTCAAGTGAAAGAAGGAATGTGGAGCTCCGACCTCTGTCGCTGTTCCAGAGTCAGGGACACTGTCTCGTTTTCCAAGGCATCGAAAATCAGATGGGCTGGACATGTAATGCGATTTGGAGACGACCACTGGACTAGAGTCCGTTATTGACTGGATTCCAACGGGATATCAAAAGATCTCTTGGCCGCCCACCTACAAGATGTTCAGACTTCTTCGTCAAGACTCTGAATGAACAGTTTGAGGCTCTTCATATTCTGAAGCAGCCAGAAGCCATTGGGCTACACTTGGCGCATGATAGGGTCAAATGGAAATGTTACTGGAGCCTGCTTGAGCAAAAGATGAATAACGGGATGTCAAGTGATCAAGTGATTATGTAAATGATCCTGAATATTAAAGCTCATGGGAAGATCCTAGCTAACAAAAAATTCTGTTTATTCAATGAACCTTTATTGGAACACACTTGTGTCTAAGTTGCTTACATAGGGCTATAGGAATTTTTGTAGCAACAACATTAGAATTAAATAGTTGTAACAAAGATATGACCCACAAAGCAGAAAATATTTATTTTCTGATTGTTTACATTAAAAGTTTACTAATATCACTAGTTTAAATAAGAAAATTAGGGTTTATTAGGTAGGATGCTTTTCTGTATATCCCATACTCACATCAGATTACCCGCACCCCCTATTGTGTCTGAATCCTGCTAGGAGTGATCTCTGAGTTCACAGCTAGGGCTAAGCCCCTACCAAATACCGAAAACAATAAATAAATCGAGAAAATATTATTAGAAATAATAGTATTATAATAATAGTATTAAGTAACCCAAATAATAGTAATAAAATGAACTCCCAAGTACTCACAAGGTAAGTATTTCACATCCAGATAATAAAACAGATGCTTATTTCAAAATATCTGTAAGCTTCATTCCTCCATATTAGACATTATTTAGTTTGAATAGATAAGTATGAAATAGAAGTGAAATTGTAAATAACTAGTGTGAACCCAAATTCAAGAGATGATAAACTGAACAGAGGGTAGCTTTGACTTCTCTGAGAGTTTACAAGAGCATTTTCTAGAATACCAATTGAAAACATAAGTGAATTCTAGAAAACAAAAATCTCATCACATTTGGAAGATCTGACAGCATTGTGACTGATTTGGTACTAGGTGACTGATGAAAATCACTTGTCACTTGTCTTCCTGTTTTCATAGATTTGCTCAGTGGGCACCAGTAACATCTACATACATCCTATTGCAAGCAAGTGTAAAGCCCAAGGGCTTCTATTTGCTCCAGGAACAGGAAGAGCCTCAAACCATACCTTCAGGACATGGGAATGAGGTCCATAATTGTTACTGGGTTTTTGGCATATCAAATAAAACATGGTTAGCTTGCCAGGCTCTGCTGTGTCTGTGACATACTCTCAGTAGAAGGCTCTCATCACGAGCATTTACTGATGAAACTCAACAGGGAAAGATCAGGTTTTCTCTTGGGTGGAGTTCTAAGGAGCTGTGGAGTCTGGATGTTGAGACTGATTGACCTATTGGTATGGGGTTCATCTGGATTCTTGCTAGGCTCACTGGGATGATAGGCCACAGCGAGAACCTTCCTAGAAATGTATAGAGTGGATAAATGTGAAAGATCCTGCCAAGAAGGACCTAATCCTAACAGTACTATCTAAAGCAGTCATGTGGCAGAGGAGTGGTCGATTGCTGTAGGAGCTGTGGGTCTAGCCTATCTCTCTTTAGGGGTTGGAGGAGGAGGTGGGGGAATGGGAGGAGGGCCCAAATCCCTGATCCAAGTCCGGCACCTCCCCACATGTGTGAGCAAACCCTTGGAGCTATGTTGGACTTGGCCAGGGGCTGACCTAGCCTTACTGCCACCATCAGAAAAACAGGCTGCTAATTAGTTTTTTGCTTTTAGAATCCTTCTGGATACAGAACAGAATATCTCCAGGAACATCTGGAGGATCTGTGGGATGTAATGGGGCTGTTGATAGATCCAGGAAGAAGACTTAGATAGCAAGAGTATAAATTTTACCACAAACTGCAAAGTCAAAAACAGTGAAACCTGAAATAGTCACATGAACACTCAGTATTCGCCTAAAGAAGAATTAACAATGGTGAGGACGATCTAGAGTAAAACAGTTGCCATTGAGCCTTGTTGCTGCAGGGATTTATTGCTACCCTCAGGAGCTATCTGCCTGGGAGTCTCTTCACACATTTGTGCTGCTCCCATTTTCTTTATGCCATTGCTTATTTTCTCTGTGCCACAGTCTCCCATAGTTTCTTGATAAGGATTACAAGAAGTGAATAATTTTTCAATCCCTAGAATTTATGAAAAGTCTATTTATATAGCATATTAAATAGATCATTTGATGGTTAGAATTTATGTTGTACACCAAACACACAGAGATGTAAGGGAAATATTAATTATTTATATTATTGGTCAGACACATGGAATTAAATAAGAGGACAGAGACCACATGGAATAAATACAAAAGTGACCTTTCTTGAAATAATCCCTCAACCACCAAGTGTAGTGAACTAAAAGATTTGAGAAAATGGCTGCATTCTACTTTGCACACACCTGAATTTTTTATATCCCATTATTATTATAATAATATATATAATATATATTTATACTTTAATATATTATACACATATACATAAATATGCTATACATATATTATATAATTATATATGATATAATTATAAATATAAATTTATATCTATATAAATATATGTATAATATAGTAATATATACTCATAGCTATATACACACACATAAACATATGATCTGTTGTGTGACATTTGGGTTGTTTCCAGATCTTGGCTACTGTAAATAGTAGTGAAATAGACATAGCATGCTTGTGTCCTTGCAGATTGATTCAGTGTTCTGGTGTAATATAACACAAAGGTGGAAAGTATCACAAACGTGTGGGAGTCAGAGGCTAGGTAAGACAGAAAATGGAACAGTGTGCTAACAATTTGAGGGTACTAATGCCAACCTAGAACTGAGCATTAAATAGAGCAAGGATACACATGACAACCCTTTAATGTATGTTTTGTAATCCATAGTCTGGAGAGGAAGGAAAAGAAAGAGAGAAAGGGAAAGAAATAAAGAACCTGCCATGGAGGAGGGCTGGGGGAGGGGGAGGAACCGGGGACGGTTGGTGGTGGGAGATGGGCACTGGTGGCGGGATGGGTGCTGCTACACTGTACGACCAAAACCCAAATATGAACTTTTAATTGTATATCTTTGTAATTGTAAAAATAAAAAAATTAATTAAAAATTAAAAAAAAAGAAAAAAAATATATAACATATAAATTTTCTATGATCTTTCATTTGAAAACAATTGCAAACAGTATGGATTCTTGCTTCTTAACCAAATTCAGTAGCTGCATGTATATATGTACACCACAAGAATTGAGTTTTGGGCATTTTAATAAACCTTAATTACAACTCTGTGCATGTGTTTATATTGCTTATCAAGGGGTGCCATTTAAAACTGCCATATCAATAGTCATAGTTGATCAAACAACAAAAACTTGTTCTGTCACAATTCTGTATGTATTAAGTCTGAGATCTGGGTTTTGGCTTGGTTGATGCTTTCTGAGGTTTCTTTCCTTGACTTCACATGGTCCTTCTCTCTATGTCATCACTTGATCTCCCCATCTGTTGGCTCTATGACGTAATATCTTCCTATATTTATAGCAATATTATTGGACTATGGCATATTCTAGTGCTGTCATTTACATACCTCTTTAAAAACTCCAAATACAGCCACATTATGAGATACTAGGAATTGTGGTTTGGTGGATCCACATTTCTCTCCATAACTGTATTATAGTCATACTTGTCTAGAAACATTTAAATAAGAAATTCAATAAGCACCTTGTGCTGATGTCTTATAAACTATGGTAACCTAAGGGAGCAAATTAATTAAGTTTGTTGTAATAGCTTTTTATCCCTATAGACAGTTTCTATGACTACATCTGAGATTATATGAGCATTGTTTAGCATCTTGTCTGTTAAATACTGAGCCATTATACTTGGTAAAATAGAAAAAAATTCATATAGTTTGTAAAAATTTAATCACTATGAAATAAAACTTTAAAGTATGATTTTAATTAATTTGTCATAATTTTAACAGACATAAAGACAAGAATATTTAATGCTTTATAAGACATTTAGAATTTATCATAGTTCAGAAATTAAGGTCATACTAATATTCAAACTGTAAAGTTTCAAACAAAATATTAATCATGGATGATAATAATTATTCAATAGTTAATAGTAAGCCACGCATGTATTTTCTTCTTATAAATGGTAAGATCAGGGGCCAGAGCGATAGCTCAGTGGTAGGAGCATTTGCCTTGCAAGTGGCCGGCCTGTGCCAGCCAGGGTTTGATCCCTGGCATCCCATATGGTCCCCCAAGCACGGCCGAGTAATTCCTGAGTGCAGAGCCAGGAGTAACCCCTGAGTGCCGCCAGGTGTGACCCAAAAACAAAAAAAAAATGGTAAGATCACATTCATGTTTTCAGGAGAATCCAGTCAGCTTCATTATTTGTTTTTTCTTATATGTGTATTGACTATTATCTTGACATATATTGAGAATGTACACCCATTCATGGTTCCTAATTTTATTATCAGCCATTTCTTTAAAATGGGGTGTTTACAGAAATAACTTGGTTCTTTTGTTATTTTGTTTTTGGGTCACACCCGGCAATGCACAGGGGTTACTCTGGCTCTGTGTTCAGGAATTACTGCTGGTGCTGCTTGGGGACCATATGGTATGCTGGGGGAAATAAAACCTGGGTCATCATTGCAAGGCAAATGCCCTACCTTTTGTACTATAACTTTGGTCCAAATGATTCTTTAAAGAGCTGGTTTACAGAGGGATACAAAGAATATACATAGGGACAGGTGATAGAATATGATAACAATAACTTAGCTGACTGGAGTGGTAGTACAATGGGTAGGCTCTTGCCTTGCATGCAGCTGACCCAGTTTGATCCCTGGCATCCTGAATGGTCTCCTGAGTTGGCCAGGAGTGATACTTGAGTACACAATCCAGAGTAAGCTCTGATAACTGGGAAGTGTGGCCTCAAAATACAAATAAAGGGAATAAAATAACCTGATTACTTATTATGGGTGAAATTGTATTTAAAAAAATAATATCCACTATCATTTTAATTATCATGGGAATAGATTTTCCTTACAATATATTTACTTGGGGTCTTACCGTGCACACAGTTCTGAAATAACAACTTGAAAACTCCTTTGCTGTAAAATACTCTATTTGTACACTTTTGAAATGGAGATCTTGGATGTTTCCCAGGGGACCAAAATAAGGAGTGTATGTGCATGTATAATATGTATTGTTACCATTTCTCATTGCCCTAGGACAATGATATTTAATCGGTATGGTGTAAATGTAGCTTTTTGAGAGACGGAGAGAAAATAGGAATTCCATATATGTACATTTAAGAACTTACTGCCACTAGACAGAAAAAATCAAGCTGTATTGATTCCTCCAGTCCTCCTGAATTCTCCCTAAGCGCATGAATGTGATCCTGTCATTTTGCAAGATGGAAACATATGAAGAAGTAACAAACTATCTAATAACTTGAACTGCTTTATCTACCATGATTAAGATTTTGTTAAAATTGTAAAGGGAGAATCTGGATATTAGCATGACCTTAATTTTTGAAGTATGATAAATTTGGGAATGCCATTGTAGGTCATTAGGGATTCTTCTTCTTATGTCTGTTCACTGTATCACTGTATCACTGTCTTCCCATTGTTCATCGATTTGCTTGAGTGGGCACTAGACATCTCCAGTAGTCCTGTCACAAACAAGTGTAACCCAAGAACATCTGATTGCTCTAGGGACGGGGGGAGCCGAAACCATTATTCAGGTCATGGAACTAGAGGTCCATAATTGTTACTAGTTTTGGCATGACAAGTAAATAAAACACTGGTAGCTTGCCAGGCTTTGCCGTGTAGGTGGTATAGTCACAGTATGAGGCTCTCATCTCAAGCATTTACTGATGAAACTTAAAGGGGAAGATCAGGTTTTCTCTGGGATGGAGCTCTGAGGAACTATGGAGTCTGGATGTTGAGAATGACTGACTGCAGGATGTGTGTTTGCTCTGGCTTCTTGCTGCTTACTGGTATCAGATGGAACCTGTCTAGAACTAATACAATGTATAGATGTGAGAAGATCTTGGGAAGGACCTTATCCTAAAATCAGCATTCTCTAAGAAATATTTATTAAGGCCGCAAGTGGCTGCACACCAAGAAGAAGCTGTGGGTCAGGCGTGGGTGGGTCTCTCTCTTCCGGAGCAACTGGCATAGAGGCAGAGGAAAGGGCAGAAACTCCACTCAAAATCTGGCCGGTGGTCTCTCCCCACCCATGGGCAAACCCTTGGAAATGCAGGACTCGGCCAGGGGTTGCTTCCACATGGGTCTGGCCGGCTGCGCAGCTGTGATTCTAAGTGAAAAAGTAGTTGAAAATTCATAGTATTTTAAGTTCCATTTATAACAGCTAAAATTACATAGTAATTATATCACATTTTTCTGTTTTGATAAGTATATGACTCTCAGATATTTAATAGACATGGTGTTAAATAATATTCATATAAACTAAGATGTAAAACAGAATGCTTAGATTATAATTGCTTGTAGATATTATAAATGTTATTTTACAAATCAAATTATTAATTTAAGTGTGAATAATAATATTCTAGGAACCAGAGAGATAGCATAGGAGGTAGGAGCATTTTGTTTGCATGTGATAGCAAAGACAAACCCACAATTAAAATCTCTGGCATCACATCACTTAGTCCCTTGAGCAGAGACGGTGGTCACACCAGAGCGTAAAAGTCGGAATAACCACTTACTTGAACTATTAGGTTTATAAAATATTTTTACCTCTTGCTTCATAGTAATTACATTCTTGTACACTCCAGGAACTTCTGTGATGAGTAGTAGTTTTTCCTTGTCATTTATAAACCATCTGGTCTATGACTATGAATGAATATGTAATCTCTCTCAGCTCAGATAGGACAGTCATTCCTACTGTTGCACTGACAGTTTACCACCCTGCACCTGACTAAATCTATATCCCATATATTGCTCTGAAGTCCACAACTACCGAATTATTTTGTCCCACTGTTGAATTTTCTGCATTACCATCATTAAGCACTATCAGTATTCTGCATTTATCTTTAGTATATATGGGTCCACTAGATGCTTTTATTTTTTTGCTTTTGGGTCACCCCTCGACTCTCAGGGCTTAGTCTGTTCTTTGCTCGGAATTACTCCTGGCAGTCCTTGAGGGATTATATGCGTGCCAAGGATCAGATTCTGGAGTTGTGAAAAGCTACAATACTAAGGCTTCGAATGCCGGTACCCACTGCTGTGCTATCACTCCAGCCCCAAAGATGCTTTTTCTATCATGAGGAAGAAAAATTTGAGAGAGAAGACAAAACTTAGGCTCCCTCTGCCTCAGAATGATAATGCTGCACGTCTGATGTTCCAAGTGACCATGGCGTTATTTATGGGACCTCCCAGGTTTGAAAAACAAGAATGAATTTTCTTGTTAACTACTTCTACCGTCAGTAATGGACATGTGAATCATAAATATGAAGGAAGCATAACCCACATTCTCATAACCATCTCATTTCTCAATAACTCTCGATGTATCTGGTTAGAATGTTTTTCTGTTTTTTAAAAAATTACATTTTACAATTACAAAGATATGACAACTAAAAGTTCATATTTGGGTTTGGTCATGTAGCAGTATTCCAGCCCGCATCCCTCTCCACCAGTGTCCGTCATGCCTCCAAGCGTCCCCGGTTCCCCCCCAGCCCTCCACCATGGCAGGTTCTTTATTTTTCCATTTCTCTCTCTTTTGCTCTTTTCCCAGACTATGGATTACAGAACATACATTAAGGGTTGTCATGTGTATCTTTTTGCCTCTATTATTACTCCAGTTCTAGGTGAGCATTAGTACCCTCAATTGTTGGCACTACTTTTACATTTTCTGACTTATCTAGCCTCTGACTCCCATGTTTATGATAATTTCCAACTTTGACAAGACCTCATGATATATATTTCCCTGGACCTTAGATATTGACATCATAATATGTACATATATTTATGTTATGCAAATAGCGCAGTCATTCTGTATCTCGTTCCTTCTGGCTAATTTCATTCAACACATAATCTTCTCCATGTCCATCTATTTATAGGCAAATTTTATAACTTCATTTTACTAACAGCTGCATAAGTATTATTCCATTGTGTAGATGTACAAAGCTTCTTTATCCAGTCATCGATTTTCCAGGCATCCTGGTTGCTTCCAGATTCTGGCTATTGTGAATAATGCTATGAACATCAAAGTAGGGATGGTGTTTCAACTCCCCATTGACAACCATACCACTCCTGGAAATCTACTCTGGGAAACCAAAATGCATAGCGGGCCCAACACCATTTCTTCGCATTCTACACTTGCTTCCCAATAGCTTCTATAATGATGAGAGTGCCCGATCACTTGATCACTTAAATCCCATTATTCATCGATTTAGTGACGAGCGCCAGGCATTTCCATTGGACCCTATCATTACCAATGTAGCCCAATGGCATCTTGTTGATTCAGAATATGAAAAGAGCCTCCAAACCATTCCTTCAGGAGTCTTGACAAGGAATCAGACCATCTTGTGGAGTGGCGGCCGAAAGTGATCTTTTTGACATCACATGGGATCCAGTGGTGGCAGCTCTAATCAGCTGTTGTCTCCAAATGGCATTACATATCCAGCCCATCCTGATTTTCGATGCACTTAGCCAAAGCAGACAACATCCCTGATTCTGGGAATAGCGGCGGAGGTCAGAACTCTGAATTCATTCTCACTTGAGTGAGGCGTGAATTCAAGCACGAAACTCTTTCAATTCCTCTCTGGGAGACCCAAATAGCATTCTCATCCTGCTTTACGTGGGCCCAGTTCTCTGAGGCGCATGCATGTTAATGCAGAAGAAAACTGTGGGAATTCAATACAAAAGTATGTTCATTTTCTATACAAAGAAGTATGTTTCAGGATTGGCCTCCTGCTTAAATATCTTAAATATATCACTTTCTACTCTTCTCCCACTTTTTCTTCAAGGCAAAATCAAATATTTTAATTTATCTTATGAAGCACGAGTCATCCATACCTCTATTTGCCTGTCTAGTATAATCTTTAATATGGAGCTACACAATATTTCCACCTCTCCACCCACTTCACCACCAATAAGAACCGCCCTTTCAAGATTAGTAAGGATAGCTATATAGGGTTAGAGCATTTGCCTTTTTTAAAAACATTTTTATTATACCACCGTGAGATATACAATTACAAAGAGTTGTTCACGTTTGGAGGTTTTCGGTCACACAGTGTTCAACCACCCCACCCTACACCAGTGCCCATCTCACCACCCATACTCCCCCAATTCCTCCCCACTCAGTGGCCTGCCTAAATGGCAGGTTCTTATCTCCTCTCTCTCTCCCTCTCTCTCTCTTCCTTCTCCTACACATTGTGGGTTGAACTACATACATAGAAATAACCATCATTTGCATTTTTGCTGTATTTAATGCTCAGTTCTATGTTGGTATCAGACCTTTTAACATTTATTCACATATGTTCCCTTCTCTATATTACCTAACCTCTGACTCCCCACCGCTTGTGGTAATTTACCCTTTTGGTAAGATCACCTGGTATATTATTTATGTCATGCAAAATAAATGCAAGTCATTCTAAGTCTCTCTCTTTCCTTTTGACTAATTTCGCTCAACATGATTCTTTCCATGTCCATCCATTTATAGGCAAATTTCCTGCTTCATTCCTAACAGCAGCATAGTATTCCATGGGCAGACTTTTTATTTACTTTTTCCAGCTTCCTCGATGAGTGACCGAAGCATTCAGGTATTTTTATTCTTTTTCAGCCGTGGGAGGTTATAGGAATTCGAGGAATTTATCCATTTCTTCAAAGTTCTTAGTTTAAAGAGCATACATGATCTCAAAGTAATTTCTGATGATCTTTTAGTTTCTGTTGTTTCTGTTGTGATGTCCCCCTTTTAATTTCTGATTCTGTTTATTTTGGTTCTCTTTTCCCTTTTTCAAGTCTTGCCAGTTGTTTGTCGATCTTGTTTCATTCAAAGAATCCAGCTCTTGGTTAATTAATCTTTTTTGGATTGCCGGTTTTTTGGTTTCCAGATCATTGATTTCCTCTATAAGATTTATTATTTCCTTCTTTCTGCCAGGATTAGATTCCTTTTATTTGATATTTTCTAACAGTTTGAGTGTAAAGTCAGGTTATTTATGTGGGCCGTTCCTTCTTTCTTGATGAATTCTTGCAGAAGATATGAACTTTTTTTCTTAACATAACTTTCACTGTATTCCGCAAGTTCTAATAGTTGAGCGTCTTCATTTTCATTTGTTTCCAGGAATATTTGGATTTCCTGTTTGATTTCTTCTGTGACCCACTGGTTGTGCAGCAGTGGTTTCCAGCTCTTTAGTTTAACTACCTGTTACTGTATGTGGTTAACTTCCATTTTCTCTGCATCTTGGTATGTGAAAATGTTTGACACAATTTCTATCTTTATTTTAATGACGTATGTTTTCTGAAAAACAGCACTGGTCTGTCTTGGGAACTCTTCGTTGTGCACTGGATAAGAATGTGTATTAAGCTATTTTGGGATGAAAACTCTGTATATATCAAACAGTCCTCTATTACACATTTCTTCCTTCAGGGACCAGTATTTCCTTGAAAGTGCGTTTCATTCTTGTTGATCTATCAAGAGTTGATAAAGCAGTGTTGAAAATCTCCAACTACTATTGTGTTGCTGTCCATGTCTTCTTTTAAGTCTATTAGCAGTTGTTTTAAGTA
>JAJIBD010034752.1:0-32324 GCA_021461705.1 Cryptotis parvus
GCCAATGTGAATGTCTCCTTAACCTTGAACAGTAGAACTATCCTGCTGGTTTCCGTTGGGAAAGCACCCTGCATTCAGACAGGTAGCTTCTGAAGAGCCGAGCTAGTGTATTGATCAGTACTAGGGCTAGATTCTTCAGGGTTCGGTCTGACTTTGCCTGGGCCTGGTGCTGTTCCCCTTCTTTACTGACGAGATAGCATGTCGGATTTCAAAAGGGAGAACAAGTTGGGAATGACATATCACATCCTGTGGAATTTTGGTGATTGTGGACAGGTGGATGTGGCTACAAAGAGATTTATTGGCAGAAGTCATGGATAATCTTTACATTTTGCCTTTCTGGAAGATGATAGATCCATCTGGGCGCCGGAGCCCAGTCATCTTGGGCTTATAGTTGGCGGGGACAGGCCGGCAATGAATGCTTTTCCAGGCTTCTGCTGCTTCCAGTATTTCTTCTTCTGTCTTTGAGCAGTTCTTTTTTATGGCTCTCTCTGCACAGTTTGCGCAGCTTGGACGTTAGCATTTAGGTATTCCAGGTACTGCCTTGCCATGCTTGCGGAATGACCTCAAGAGTTTCTAAAGACAAGCCGTCCTTTTTGTGCCCACTCTCTCTTCGCATTCTTCCACAATCATGGAGGTGCTGAACCAGTCAGTTGTATTCTTCATCGATGCCGCCAATGATGGTATCTTCCCATGTTGTTGCAATGGTGCCAAAGAGTTCCCAGTTGGTCGGTCGTTCTAGGACTTCTCTTCTTAAACTTTGCAGCCCTTTTCTCCCCGCTAAGGAAGTAGAATTTTTCATGAAGGGAGACGGTGGTCCGATCCTGTTTGGAATTTGGGGGCCGACAGACAAAATCTAAAGTCTAGAAAACCGTGGGACCCGGAAGATGATGTGATCGAATTTCATTGTGGAACTGTCCACCAGGAGATTCCCATGTCCAACGCTTCTTCAGCCTTGACAATAGATTATTTAAACAAGAATTATAGTGAATAAAGTGAATCAGTGTGGAAATAAAGATGGTTGGGAAGTGACAGGAGCAGAATCATGAGCTGAGGCCTCTAGCATATAGGCATCTCTGTAAATCTAAAACAGAGTCCCTAAAAGTAAGCAGGTAACTTAAGATAAAATACATTTTATAATTATTTTATTATACCACCAGTGATCTAATTACAAAGATGTTCAGCTTTGGGTTTTGGTCATACAGTGTTCCAGCACCCATCCCCTCCACCAGTGCCTTTCTCCTACCACCAATGTCCCCAGTTCCTGCCCCCTCCCAGCCCCTCCATTGCAGGTTCTTTATTTCTTTACCTTTCTCTCTTTCTCTTTTTTTTTTCTTTCCCTTCCAGAATCTGAATTACAGAACATACATTAATGGGTAGATGCAATAAATTTTAAATGTGAATGTAAGGGGATGGAATGATAGTAGGCAGAGTGTTTGCCTTGTACAAGGCTGACCTGGGTTCAATCCTGGCACCCTCATATGGTCCCACAAAAGTATAGTAAGGAGTGATCCTTGAGAAGAGAGCCAGGAGTAAGCTCTGAGCAACCACAGGGTGGCTCTGAAATAAAATAAATCCCTCCAAGGAAGCAAAGCTGAGGGGTGGAAAGAACTTGGATACACTTGGTGGAGGAAAAGCCATACTGTCATGGGATTGGTATTAGAATGTTGCATTCCTAACACTTGAATATGAGCAACTTTCTAAATCGGTGCCTTACTTTAAATATGTATAATCAAAATTAAAAATCAAAGAGAAGAAAGAAAAAAAGGTCTAAAGAGAATGGAAGTCAAAAAATCCCACTGAGCTATACTACACAAAACATCCTATTAGCTTTATTGAATTCACGGATAAAAGGTGGAAAATAAGAAATAGTAATATCTGTAAGCTACCAAAGAAGTAGATCACTTTTAATGCCACTATTGGTATGCTTAGCTCATTGGGCAAATTGCTCTTACTTTCTAAAAATATGTTTACTTTATTAGTCCTCTATCTGCTGAATCTACACTCAGTTTTTAGAACTAGGTAATAGAAGTATATTAACTCAAGAGTTTGAATATATCCTTCAACTGAATATTCCCTTATTGAAAGTACTCTGAGAGTTTCAAAGCATGGATACAAAATTACATTCAATATTTTCATAGAGTATATATTGTTATTAGAATAAAAACACGAATGCCCTTGCTTCCTTTATAACGATTATTATGCAATTTATTTTAAACGTACTATCTCCTAGTTATACCCTGATAGCCTGGTAAGAACATTTTTATCTGAGCAGATGAATCATCATCAACAACACCTTATTCCTGAATTTGGTCCAATTCTCTACCAAATAACTAAAGGCTTTGTCTCTCATCTCTAAGACTCATGCATGATCTCAAACATATGAAAATAAAATATACTGAAGTAGGCAACACTTTGAAAAGAATTGGAACTGTAGAATTTATCAATTCCTAAAAATTGTGTTTCTATACTATATTATTTTGTAAGCTTTTAACTGGTAGTAAAAATAATGAATATGTTATGAGTACATCTGAATATATTATTTTTATTTATTCTCTGAGGATAGTACTATTATTACTGTCTCTATTTTCACCTGGAAGTTAAAACCAAAATTGGATTCTTGACAAAATCAGGTTGTTGAGTTCTAAACAACTGAGGAATCCTTTAACATATAACACTGTTCTATGTAAATGACCCAAGAGAATTCGTCTGTGGAAGCTACTATAGCAAAATACTCCAGAATGAGTGCTTACAAACAAAAGAATTTCTTAAGGATGGAAATATGATCTTAATGTACCATCATTATTAGATGAGGCCCATATTTCAAATCACAAGTTAAGTTTACAAAAAGTTTCCATAGCATTGCTTTATACTGGTATTTGTCTTTCTTTTTCTCACTCACTGAACTTATCATGATACCATTCAATTTTATCTAGATTGCATCAAATTGAATCTACCACCAGAACATTGAAACATTAATCTACAAGGATATATGCAGATACACATATGCCCATTGCAGTATTATTTACAATAGTTAAGATCTAGAAACAACACAAATGCCACACAACATATTAATGGCAAAGAAAAGTAATAGCATATGTATACATACATATATATATGTATATACACATATATATGTATGTGAGTCATATATATATGACTCAGACATGGGGCAGAGCTGCTACTGGCTCCCTGTGACCAGCCGCTCACGAGGCACCCAGGAGGGATGATGGGTTCTAGCCCTGGCCCACTACCCCAGCAGAGCCTTGCAACAAGCCAGACGAATCCTCCACTCCATGAGGGCCTCCATTTTCCACATCAGGACTTCTCTCTCATCAGAACTCCACCCAGCAGACCAGCCTATCACAGCCCGGCTCATCGAGTTCCACCCTGCAGCAGTCTTTTTAAATCCGGCTCAGGTATGCCCATCCAGAGACTCGCAGACATGGGGCAGAGCTGCTATTGGCTCCTCCCTGTGACCAGCCGCTCACGAGGTGCCCTGGAGGGATGGTGGGTTCTAGCCCTGGCCCACCACCCCAGCAGAGCCTTGCAACAAGCCAGACGACCCCCACTCCATGAAGGCCTCCATTTTCCACATCCGACTTCTCTCTCATCAGAACTCCACCCAGCAGACCAGGCTATCACAGCCTGGCTAGCGCCACAAGTGGCCGCGCGGTTCATCAATAAATGCTGGACTTAGAGTTGCCTACAAGAGTATGCTACCTGCACGGCAGAGCCTGGCAAGCTACCCGTGTTGTATTTGATATGCCAAGTACCAGTAACAATTATAGACCTCATTCCAGAATGGATTGAGGCTCTTTATGTTCGGGAGCAAGCAGATGCCCTTGGGCTCTACTAGCATGAGACAGGACACATGGAGATGTTACTGGGGCCCGCTTCGAGCAAATCGATGATGAACGGAAGACAGTGATATATATATATGTATATATATATATCACTGTATTATATATATACATCTATAATATATATATACATCTATAATATATATATATACATCTATAATATATATATACATCTATAATACTGCTCAACTGTGACAAAAGAGGAAAGATGAGGCCTTTTTCACAATAGAACTAAATACAATCATGAGAACTTCACACTACTGAGCTGATTCTCTCCCAAAAAGTTTGTGGAGGCTAGATTTTCAACATATGGATTTGGGGGATTGAAAAATCATAGAAATAGTGAAGTAAGTATTCACACCTTCAGTTTTGTTGTGGCACAAATAATGAGCCTATCCAAATGTATACTCCATATGTATGTACATATATGTACTTATATTCATATTTATAAAAATTTATGACATATTATTTAAATGATATTAAATTTAATTATATTTAAATTACATTATTTTTAAATAATTTAAAATTTATATTTAATTAAGTGAACTAGTTCCAGAACCCCATTCACTTTCAATGGAACAAACATCTCTGAATGCAGCAGTTATGTGTACCTAGGTTGAGAAGTCAACATGATAAATGACCTAAAACCTTAGCTGCGCAGAAGGAAGAAAGCAGCATGGAATGCCTTCAAACGCATTGAAGAAATAGCTAAAAGAAAAAAGAACCTCTGGCTCCGGGCACATCTCTTTGACTCCACTGTTCTCCCTGTATTAACATATGCCTCAGAGACCTGGGCCCTACAAAAGCAGGATGAGAATGCTATTCGGGTCTCCCAAAGAGGAATCAAAAGAGCTATGCTTGAAATATCACGCCTCACTCAAGTGAAAGAAGGAATGTGGAGCTCTGACCTCTGTCGCTGTTCCAGAGTCAGGGACACTGTCTCGTTTTCCAAGGCATCGAAAATCAGATGGGCTGGACATGTAATGCGATTTGGAGACGACCACTGGACTAGAGTCGTTATTGACTGGATTCCACGGGATATCAAAAGATCTCTTGGCCGCCCACCTACAAGATGTTCAGACTTCTTCGTCAAGACTCTGAATGAACAGTTTGAGGCTCTTCATATTCCTGAAGCAGCCAGAAGCCATTGGGCTACACTGGCACATGATAGGGTCAAATGGAAATGTTACTGGAGCCTGCTTGAGCAAAAGATGAATAACGGGATGTCAAGTGATCAAGTGATTATGTAAATGATCCTGAATATTAAAGCTCATGGGAAGATCCTAGCTAACAAAAAATTCTGTTTATTCAATGAACCTTTATTGGAACACACTTGTGTCTAGTTGCTTACATAGGGCTATAGGAATTTTTGCGCAACAACATTAGAATTAAATAGTTGTAACAAAGATATGACCCACAAAAGCAGAAAATATTTATTTTCTGATTGTTTACATTAAAAGTTTACTAATATCCTAGTTTAAATAAGAAAATTAGGGTTTATTAGGTAGGATGCTTTTCTGTATATACCCATACTCACATCAGATTACCCGCACCCCCTATTGTGTCTGAATCCTGCTAGGAGTGATCTCTGAGTTCACAGCTAGGGCTAAGCCCTAGCAAATACCGAAAACAATAAATAAATCAGAAAATATTATTAAGAAATAATAGTATTATAATAATAGTATTAAGTAGCAAATAATAGTAATAAAATGAACTCCCAAGTACTCACAAGGTAAGTATTTCACATCCAGATAATAAAACAGATGCTTATTTCAAAATATCTGTAAGCTTCATTCCTCCATATTAGACATTATTTAGTTTGAATAGATAAGTATGAAATAGAAGTGAAATTGTAAATAACTAGTGATGAACCCAAATTCAAGAGATGATAAACTGAACAGAGGGTAACTTTGACTTCTCTGAGAGTTTACAAGAGCATTTTCTAGAATACCAATTGAAAACATAAGTGAATTCCTAGAAAACAAAAATCTCATCACATTTGGAAGATCTGACAGCATTGTGACTGATTTGGTACTAGGTGACTGATGAAAATCACTTGTCACTTGTCTTCCTGTTTTCATAGATTTGCTCAGTGGGCACCAGTAACATCTACATACATCCTATTGCAAGCAAGTGTAGCCCAAGGGCTTCTATTTGCTCCAGGAACAGGAAGAGCCTCAAACCATACCTTCAGGACATGGGAATGAGGTCCATAATTGTTACTGGGTTTTTGGCATATCAAATAAAACATGGTTAGCTTGCCAGGCTCTGCTGTGTCTGTGACATACTCTCAGTAGAAGGCTCTCATCTCGAGCATTTACTGATGAAACTCAACAGGGAAAGATCAGGTTTTCTCTTGGGTGGAGTTCTAAGGAGCTGTGGAGTCTGGATGTTGAGACTGGATTGACCTATTGGTATGGGGGTTCATCTGATTCTTGCTAGGCTCACTGGGATGATAGGCCACAGCGAGAACCTTCCTAGAAATGTATAGAGTGGATAAATGTGAAAGATCCTGCGAAGGACCTAATCCTAACATCCAGTACTATCTAAAGCAGTCATGTGGCAGAGGAGTGGTCGATTGCTGTAGGAGCTGTGGGTCTAGCCTATCTCTCTTTAGGGGTTGGAGGAGGAGGTGGGGGGAATGGGAGGAGGGGCCCAAATCCCTGATCCAAGTCCGGCACCTCCCCCACATGTGTGAGCAAACCCTTGGAGCTATGTTGGACTTGGCCAGGGGCTGACCTAGCCCTTTACTGCCACCATCAGAAAAACAGGCTGCTAATTAGTTTTTGCTTTTAGAATCCTTCTGGATACAGAACAGAATATCTCCAGGAACATCTGGAGGGATCTGTGGGATGTAATGGGGCTGTTGATAGATCCAGGAAGAAGGACTTAGATAGCAGAGTATAAATTTTACCACAAACTGCAAAGTCAAAAACAGTGAAACCTGAAATAGTCACATGAACACTCAGTATTCGGGCTAAAGAAGAATTAACAATGGTGAGAACGATCTAGAGTAAAACAGTTGCCATTGAGACTTGTTGCTGCAGGGGATTTATTGCTACCCTCAGGAGCTATCTGCCTGGGAGTCTCTTCACACATTTGTGCTGCTCCCATTTTCTTTATGCCATTGCTTATTTTCTCTGTGCAACAGTCTCCCATAGTTTCTTGATAAGGGATTACAAGAGGCGAATAATTTTTCAATCCCTAGAATTTATGAAAAGTCTATTTATATAGCATATTAAATAGATCATTTGATGGTACAGAATTTATGTTGTATACCAAACACACAGAGAGATGTAAGGGAAATATTAATTATTTATATTATTGGTCAGACACATGGAATTAAATAAGAGGACAGAGACCACATGGAATAAATACAAAAGTGACCTTTCTTGAAATAATCCCTCAACCACCAAGTGTAGTGAACTAAAAGATTTGAGAAAATGGCTGCATTCTACTTTGCACACACCTGAATTTTTATATCCCATTATTATTATAAATAATATATATGTATAATATATATTTATACTTTAATATATTATACACATATACATAAATATGTTATACATATATTATATAATTATATATGATATAATTATAAATATAAATTTATATCTATATAAATATATGTATAATATAGTAATATATACTACATAGCTATATACACACACATAAACATATGATCTGTTGTGTGACATTTGGGTTGTTTCCAGATCTTGGCTACTGTAAATAGTAGTGAAATAGACATAGCATGCTTGTGTCCTTGCAGATTGATTCAGTGTTCTGGTGTAATATAACACAAAGGTGGAAATTATCACAAACGTGTGGGAGTCAGAGGCTAGGTAAGACAGAAAATGGAACAGTGTGCTAACAATTGTGAGGGTACTAATGCCAACCTAGAACTGAGCATTAAATAGAGGCAAAAGGATACACATGACAACCCTTTAATGTATGTTTTGTAATCCATAGTCTGGAGAGGAAGGAAAAGAGAAAGAGAGAGAAAGGGAAAGAAATAAAGAACCTGCCATGGAGGAGGGCTGGGGGAGGGGGGAGGGAACCGGGGGCGTTGGTGGTGGGAGATGGGCACTGGTGGCGGGATGGGTGCTGCTACACTGTACGACCAAAACCCAAATATGAACTTTTTAATTGTATATCTTTGTAATTGTAAAAATAAAAAAATTAATTAAAAAATTAAAAAAAAAAAGAAAAAAAATATATAACATATAAATTTTCTATGATCTTTCATTTGAAAACAATTGCAAACAGTATGGATTCTTGCTTCTTGAACCAAATTCAGTAGCTGCATGTATATATGTACACCACAAGTAATTGAGTTTTGGGCATTTTAATAAACCTTAATTACAACTCTGTGCATGTGTTTATATTGCTTATCAAGGGGTGCCATTTAAAACTGCCATATCAATAGTCATAGTTGATCAAACAACAAAAACTTGTTCTGTCACAATTCTGTATGTATTAAGTCTGAGATCTGGGTTTTGGCTTGGTTGATGCTTTCTGAGGTTTCTTTCCTTGACTTCACATGGTCCTCTTCTCTCTATGTCATCACTTGATCTCCCATCTGTTGGCTCTGTGACGTAATATCTTCCTATATTTATAGCAATATTATTGGACTATGGCATATTCTAGTGCTGTCATTTACATACCTCTTTAAAAACTCCAAATACAGCCACATTATGAGATACTAGGAATTGTGGTTTGGTGGATCCACATTTCTCTCCATAACTGTATTATAGTCATACTTGTCTAGAAACATTTAAATAAGAAATTCAATAAGCACCTTGTGCTGATGTCTTATAAACTATGGTAACCTAAGGGAGCAAATTAATTAAGTTTGTAGCAATAGCTTTTATCCCTATAGACAGTTTCTATGACTACATCTGAGATTATATGAGCATTGTTTAGCATCTTGTCTGTTAAATACTGAGCCATTATACTTGGTAAAATAGAAAAAATTCATATAGTTACTGTAAAAATTTAATCACTATGAAATAAAACTTAAAAGTATGATTTTAATTAATTTGTCATAATTTTAACAGACATAAAGACAAGAATATTTAATGCTTTATAAGACATTTAAATTTATCATAGTTCAGAAATTAAGGTCATACTAATATTCAAACTGTAAAGTTTCAAACAAAATATTAATCATGGATGATAATAATTATTCAATAGTTAATAGTAAGCCACGCATGTATTTTCTTCTTATAAATGGTAAGATCAGGGGCCAGAGCGATAGCTCAGTGGTAGGGCATTTGCCTTGCAAGTGGCCGGCCTGTGCCAGCCCGGGTTTGATCCCTGGCATCCCATATGGTCCCCCAAGCACTGCCAGGAGTAATTCCTGAGTGCAGAGCCAGGAGTAACCCCCTGAGTGCCGCCAGGTGTGACCCAAAAAGCAAAAAAAAAATGGTAAGATCACATTCATGTTTTCAGGAGAATCCAGTCAGCTTCATTATTTGTTTTTTCTTATATGTGTATTGACTATTATCTTGACATATATTGAGAATGTACACCCATTCATGGTTCCTAATTTTATTATCAGCCATTTCTTTAAAATGGGGTGTTTACAGAAATAACTGGTTCTTTTTTGTTATTTTGTTTTTTGGGGTCACACCCGGCAATGCACAGGGGTTACTTCTGGCTCTGTGTTCAGGAATTACTGCTGGTGCTGCTTGGGGGACCATATGGTATGCTGGAAATAAAACCTGGGTCATCCATTGCAAGGCAAATGCCCTACCTTTTTGTACTATAACTTTGGTCCAAATGATTCTTTAAAGAGCTGGTTTACAGAGGGATACAAAGGAATATACATAGGGACAGGTGGAAATAGAATATGATAACAATAACTTAGCTGGGTCGGAGTGGTAGTACAATGGGTAGGCTCTTGCCTTGCATGCAGCTGACCCAGGTTTGATCCCTGGCATCCTGAATGGTCTCCTGAGTTGGCCAGGAGTGATACTTGAGTACACAATCCAGAGTAAGCTCTGATAACTGGGAAGTGTGGCCTCAAAATACAAATAAGGGAATAAAATAACCTGATTACTTATTATGGGTGAAATTGTATTTAAAAAAATAATATCCACTATCATTTTAATTATCATGGGAATAGATTTTCCTTACATATATATTTACTTGGGGTCTTACCGTGCCACAGTTCTGAAATAACAACTTGAAAACTCCTTTGCTGTAAAATAATCTATTTGAACACTTTTGAAATGAGATCTTGGATGTTTCCCAGGGGACCAAAATAAGGGTGTATATGCATGTATAATATGTATTATTTCAATTCTCATTGCCCAAGGACAATGATATTTAATCAGTATGGTGTAAATATAGCTTTTTGAAGACGGAGAAAATAAAATTCCATATATTTACATTTTAAGAACTTACTGCCACTGACAAGAAAAAAATCAAGCTGTATTGATTTCTCCAGTCCTCCTGAATTCTCCTAAACGCATGAATGTGATCCTGTCATTTTGCAAGATGAAACTATATGAAAGAGTAACAAACTATTAATAACTGAACTGCTCTTATCAACCATGATTAAGATTTTGTTAAAATTGTAAAAGAGAATCTGGATATTAGCATGACCTTAATTTTTGAAGTATGATAAATTTGAATGCCATTGTAGATCATTAGGGGATTCTTCTTCTTATGTCTGTTCACTGTATCACTGTATCACTGTCTTCCCATTGTTCATCGATTTGCTTGAGTGGGCACTAGGAACATCTCCATTAGTCCTGTCACAAGCAAGTGTAACCCAAGGGCATCTGATTGCTCTAGGGACAGGAGGAGCCCGAAACCATTATTCAGGTCATGGAACTGAGGTCCATAATTGTTACTAGTTTTTGGCATAACAAGTAAATAAAACACTGGTAGCTTGCCAGGCTTTGCCGTGTAGGTGGTATAGTCACAGTATAAGGCTCTCATCTTAAGCATTTACTGATGAAACTTAAAGGGGAAGATCAGGTTTTCTCTGGGATGGAGCTCTGAGGAACTATGGAGTCTGGATGTTGAGAATGACTGACTGCAGGATGTGTGGTTTGCTCTGGCTTCTTGCTATGCTTACTGGTATCAGATGGAACCTGTCTAGAACTGTATACAATGTATAAATGTGAAAGATCTTGGGAAGGACCTTATCCTAAAATCAGCATTCTCTAAGAATATTGTGCGGCCGCAAAGTGGCTGCACACCAAGGGAGCTGTGGGTCAGGCGTGGGTGGGTCTCTCTTCCGGGGCAACTGGCATAGAGGCAGAGGAAAGGGCAGAGCCCAAAACTCCACTCCAAGTCTGGCCAGTGTGGTCTCTCCCCCACCCATGAGAGCAAACCCTTGGAGCAATGCAGGACTCGGCCAGGGGGTTGCTTCCCACATGGGTCTGGCCGAGCAGCGCAGCTGTGATTCTGAAGTGAAAAAGTAGTTGAAAATTCATAGTATTTTAAGTTCCATTTATAACAGCTAAAATTACATAGTAATTATATCACATTTTTCTGTTTTGATAAGTATAATGACTCTCAGATATTTAATAGACATGGTGTTAAATAATATTCATATAAACTAAGATGTAAACAGAATGCTTAGATTATAATTGCTTGTAGATATTATAAATGTTATTTTACAAATCAAATTATTGACTAGTGTGAATATAATAATATTCAGGAACCAGAGAGATAGCATAGGAGGCAAGGCATTTGTTTTGCATGTGATAGCAAAAGCCAAACCCCTGATTAAAATCTCTGGCATCACATATGATCCCTTGAGCAGAGACAGTGGTCACACCAGAACGTAAAGTCCGAATAACCCTTGCGAACTATTAGGTTTATAAAAAATATTTTACCTCTTGCTTCATAGTAATTATATTCTTGTACCTCCAGGAACTTCTGTGATGAGAGTAGTAGTTTTTCCTTGTCACTTTTCAACCATCTGGTCTATGACTATGAATGAATAATGTAATCTCTCAGCTCAGATAGGACAGAGAAGTCATTCCTACTGTTGCACTGACAGTTTACCACCCTGCCTGACTAAATCTATATCCCATACATATTGCTCTGAAGTCCCCAACTACAAGATTATTTTGTCCCACTGTTGAATTTTCCTCACATTACCATCATTAAGCACTATCAATTATATTCTGCATTTATCTTTAGTATATATGGGTCCACTAGATGCTTTTATTTTTTGCTTTTGGGTCACCCCCTGCGACTCTCAGGGCTTAGTCCTGGCTCTTTGCTCAGGAATTACTCCTGGCAGTCCTTGGGGGATTATATGCGATGCCGGGATCGAACCTGGGTTGGCTGCATGCTAGGCAGATGCCGTACCCACTGTGCTATCACTCCAGCCCCAAGATGCTTTTTCTATCATGAGGAAGAAGAAATTTGAAGACAAAACTTAGGCTCCCCTCTGCCTCAGAATGATAATGCTGCACATTTTAGTCTGATGTTCCAAGTGACCATGACGTTATTTATGGGACCTCCCAGGTTTGAAAAAACAGAATGATTTTCTTGTTCGTCCCTTCACCGTCAATGTGGACATGTGAATCATAAATATGAAGGAAGCATAACCCATTCTCATAACTCTCATCTCATTTCCTCAATAACTCTCCAGTATCTGGTTAGAATGTTTTTTTTTCTGTTTTTTAAAAAATTATTTTAACAATTACAAAGATATACAACTAAAGTTCATATTTGGGTTTTGGTCATACAGTATTCCAGCACGCATCCCTCCACCAGTGTCCATCACCCACCACCAACGTCCCCGTTCTCTCCCCCCGCAGCCCTCCTCCATGGCAGGTTCTTTATTTTTTTCCCTTTCTCTCTCTTTCTCTTTTCCCAGACTATGGATTACAGAACATACATTAAAGGGTTGTCATGTGTATCCTTTTGCCTCTATTTAATGCTCAGTTCTAGGTTGGCATTAGTACCCTCGACAATTGTTAGCACACTGTTCCATTTTCTGACTTACCTGGCCTCTGACTCCCACACGTTTGTGATAATTTCCAACTTTGACAAGACCTCCTGATATATGTTTCACTTGACCTTGGATATTGGTATCATAATATGTACATATATTTATGTTATGCAAATAAACGCAGTCATTCTGTATCTGTCTCTTCCTTCTGGCTAATTTCATTCAACATAATCTTCTCCATGTCCATCTATTTATAGGCAAATTTTATAACTTCATTTTTCCTAACAGCTGCATAGTATTCCATTGTGTAGATGTACCAAAGCTTCTTTATCCAGTCATCGATTTTCAGGCATCCTGGTTGCTTCCAGATTCTGGCTATTGTGAATAATGCTGCTATGAACATCAAAGTAGGGATGGTGTTTCAACTCCCATTTGACCCAGCCATACCACTCCTGGAAATCTACTCTGGGAAACCAAAATACGCAGCGGCCAACACCATTTCTAACTCGCATTTCTACACTTGCTTCCCAATAACTATGTATTGGGAAGTCTTGATCACTTGATCACTTAAATCCCATTATTCATCGATTTGCTTGAGCGGGCGCCAGTAGCATTTCCATTGGACCCTATCACGTACCAATGTAGCCCAATGGCATCTTGTTGATTCAGGAATATGAAGAGCCTCAAACCATTCCTTCAGGGTCTTGACAAGGAAGTCAGACCATCTTGTGGGTGGGCGGCCACGTGATCTTTTGACATCACATGGGATCCAGTGGGTAACGGCTCTAGTCCAGCGGTTGTCTCCAAATCGCATTACATGTCCAGCCCATCTGATTTTCGATGCCTTGGCAAACGAGACAGCATCCCTGATTCTGGAATAGCGACGGAGGTCAGAACTCTGAATTCATTCTCTCACTTGAGTGAGGCGTGAATTCCAAGCACAGCTCTTTCAATTCCTCTCTGGGAGACCCAAATAGCATTCTCATCCTGCTTTCGTAAGGCCCAGTTCTCTGAGGCGCATGTTAATGCAGCGAAAACTGTGGGAATTCAATACAAAAGTATGTTCATTTTCTATACAAAAGTATGTTCAGATTGGCCTCCTGCTTAAATATCTTAAATATATCACTTTCTACTCCTTCTCCCACTTTTTCTTCAAGGCAAAATCCAAATATTTTAATTTATCTTATGAAGCTTGAGTCATCATACCTCTATTTGCCTGTCTAGTATAATCTTTAATATGGGCTACACAATATTTCCACCTCTCCACCCATCACCACCAATAAGAACCGCCCTTTCAAGATTAGCAAGGATAGCTATATAGGGTTAGAGCATTTGCCTTTTTTTAAAAACATTTTATTATACCACCGTGAGATATACAATTACAAAGTTGTTCACGTTTGGAGGTTTCGGTCACACAGTGTTCCAGCACCCACCCTCCACCAGTGCCCATCTCCCACCACCCATGTCCCAATTCCCTCCCCCTCCCGTGGCCTGCCTAAATGGCAGGTTCTTATCTCCTCTCTCTCTCTCTCTCTCTTCCTTCTCACACATTGTGGGTTGCACTACATACACTTAGAAACCATCATTTGCATTTTTTTGCCTGTATTTAATGCTCAGTTCTATGTTGGTATCAGACCTTTTAACATTTATTCACATATGTTCCCTTCTCTATATTACCTAACCTCTGACTCCCACACGCTTGTGGTAATTTCCACTTTTGGTAAGATCACCTGGTATATTTATGTCATGCAAATAAATGCAGTCATTCTAAGTCTCTCTCTTTCCTTTTGACTAATTTCACTCAACATGATTCTTTCCATGTCCATCCATTTATAGGCAAATTTCATAACTTCATTTTTCCTAACAGCAGCATAGTATTCCATGGGCAGACTTTTATTTACTTTTTTCAACTTCCTCGATGGTGATAGGCTTATTCAGGTATTGCAGGTATTCTTTTTTCAGCCGTGGGAGGTTATAGGAATTCAGGAATTTATCCATTTCTTCAAAAGTTCTTAGTTTAAAGGCATACATGATCTCAAAGTAATTTCTGATGATCTTTTGGATTTCTGTTGTTTCTGTTGTGATGTCCCCCTTTTTAATTTCTGATTCTGTTTATTTTGGTTCTCTTTTTTCCTTTTTTTTCAAGTCTTGCCAGTTGTTTGTCGATCTTGTTTCATTTTTCAAAGAATCAGCTCTTGGTTTAATTAATCTTTTGGATTGCCGGTTTTTTTTTTTTTTTTTTTTTCCAGATCATTGATTTCCTCTATAAGATTTATTATTTCCTTCTTTCTGCCAGGATTAGATTCCTTTTGTTGATATTTTTCTAACAGTTTGAGTGTAAAGTCAGGTTATTTATGTGGGCCGTTCCTTCTTTCTTGATGAATTCTTGCAGAGATATGAACTTTTTTCTTAACATAGCTTTCACTGTGTCCCACAAGTTCTAATAGTTGGCGTCTTCATTTTCATTTGTTTCCAGGAATATTTGGATTTCCTGTTTGATTTCTTCTGTGACCCACTGGTTGTGCAGCAGTGGTTTCCAGTTCTTTGGTTTAACTACCTGTTACTGTATGTGGTTAACTTCCATTTTCTCTGCATCTTGGTATGTGAAAATGTTTGACACAATTTCTATCTTTTATTTTAATGACGTATGTTTTCTGGCTTAGCATGTGGTCTGTCTTGGAGACTCTTCGTTGTGCACTGGATAAGAATGTGTATTAAGCTATTTTGGGATGAAAAACTCTGTATATATCAAACAGTCCTCTATCTTCCATTTCTTCCTTCAGGGCCAGTATTTCCTTGGTGCGTTTCATTCTTGTTGATCTATCAAGAGTTGATAAAGCAGTGTTGAAGTCTCCGACTACTATTGTGTTGCTGTCCATGTCTTCTTTTAAGTCTATTAGCAGTTGTTTTAAGTATTTTCTCTCCCCTCGTTGGGTGCATATATGTTTAGCAGTGTAATTTCTTCCTGGTATATGTATCCCTTAGTTATAAAGAAATGGTCTTCACTGTCCCTTCAAACTTTTCTTAGCCTGAAGTCTATGTTGTCAGATACTAGTATGACCACAACGGCCTTTTGGAGGGGTTGTTTGCATGGATAATTTTCTTCCAGCCTTTGAATTTGAGTCTGTGTTTTCTCTGCTTGTTCAGATGTGTTTCTTGTAGGCAGCAGAATGTTGGATTCAGTTTTTTAATCCATTCTGACACTCTGTGTCTCTTTCTTGGTGCATTTAGGGCATTGACATTGAGAGAGATTATTGTCATAGGATTTTCTGCCATTTTTAACAAGTTTGTTGTGCTTTTAGGGGTTTATCTTATAGAAGCTCCTTCAGTCCTTCTTTTAAAGTTGGTTTCGATTCTATGAAGTTCTTAAGCTGTTGCTTATCTATGAACTTGTGTATCTTTCCTTCAAATATGAATGCGAGGCTGTCTGGGTAGAGAATTCCTGGTGAGGCATTCATTTTGTTGAGTCTTTTCACGATATCCCACCATTGTCTTCGGGCTTGGAGTGTTTCCTCTGAAAACTCTGCTGTAAATTTTAGGGATTTTCCTTTGTATGTGATTTCGTTCTTTGATCTTGCTGCTTTCAGTATTCTATCTCTATCAATACAATGTTCTTGTCATTTTGATTAGGATATGTCTTGGAGTATTCTTATTTGAGTTTCTTTTAGATGGAACCCTTCAAGCCTCCTGAATCTGGGGAGCAAACGCTCTTTAGTTCAGGGAATTTCTCAGCAATGATTGCTTTGATGTTGCTTCTTCATCAGGGTTTTCTTCTTGTCCCTCTGGGACTCCAACGATCCTTGTGTTATTTCTTTTGGTTTCATGTCGATTATCTCTTGTTGTCTGTTCTGTTCGTTTACTGTGAGTCATTTTTCCATCTTCTGCTGTTGCCAAGAAAGTCTCTGTACCTCATCTTAGAGCTCTCTGATTCTGTCCTCAGTGGCTGTTACTCTGCTGTGAAGGCTTTCTAATGAGTTTTTCATTTCCTCCATCTCATTTTTAATGTCTGTTATTTCTGCGTGCACTTTCATTTCCATTTTCCTCATTTATGCTTTCATATCCTCTTGCATTTTATTGACTATGAGTTCCATTGCTTCCTTGAGCTCCTTATGCATCATTAACAGCTCTCTTGAAACTGCTTATCGGAGAGATTTTCCGGCTCCTCATTATTGCTCGCCTCCCCTTGGCAGGTGGTTTCGGTTATGGAACTTGACGTAATTCTGTGTTGCTTTACCATTTTGACTGTAATAGTTTTAGATTGAGGTTATTGGGCACCGTGTGTCGAGGCAGTACTGTAGGATATGCTGATGGTTCGCTAGTTTTGAGTGATGCAGGAGTATTGTGGCTAATATATCTGGTACTACTAAATAGGATATTGCAAAACTAACTACTTCACAAGATGCACTAGCGTCCAAGCGGTTTAGAGATTTGGGGTGTGACTCGTGGGGTAGGTTGACCGAACTCAGAGATATGGCACGGGGACTAGGAAGTGTCCTGGGTGGGAAAAATTGGGCACCTTGGCAGCCAGGCTCTGGGTCCTTTACCTGGAGAGAAGCAGCTGAACTCATGGATATGGCATGGGGTCTGGGAAGTGTCCTGGGTGGGCGAATTGGGCACCTCGACAGCCAGGCTTGGTCATTTATCTGGAGAGAAGCAGCCTAACTCAGGGAGATTGCCCAGGGAAAAATATCTAATTTTTTTTCTTTTTTGGGTCACACCCAGCGATGCTCAGGGTTACTCCTGGCTCTGCGCTCAGGAATCACTCCTTGCACTGCGTAGGGGACTATATGGAAGGCCAAGGATTGGACCAGCATCAGCTGCATGCAAGGCAAATGCCCTATCTGCTGGACTATCGTTTCCCCCCAATATCTAAAAAATTTTCAGTAGCATTGTGGGTGATAGTTACAGCTCATCATGTAAAAGTATTACCTTTAAGAACAGAACTTATTCTTTCATGAATCCTGTAGCTCAATACAAGGGTCAAAAAGTCTTTCTATGACACAGATGCAGAGGCTTGACAAAAAAATCTATGTAATCTCTATGTCCCTCTCGCTATTTCACTTGCTATTAAAGAAGTGCCTGTTACCCATGTTCCTTTTCACCATTGGTGGAGGGAAGCTGACACTGGAGATGGGCTAGGTTTTGGAAAAAATATGTACCTGAAACTCTGCTATGGATCTATCATCTTGAAATTTAAGGATATAGTTTGGTTTTCACTCTAGCAGCATTTGAGGATTTCTTTTAATAAGATTTTGTTGCTGTTTAAAGGACAAATATACACACACATATATATATACTAAAACCTGTAAATTATATATTTTTTCATTTTTTGCATGTGTCAGAAATGAACCCAGGTCTTTACATATGCAAAACAAGTGCTATATCCCAGAAACAAGAACTTAATTTTCTTTAATTCCTCTCTGAGTAGTGTGTGCTGAATTACTTTCTATACTTGCTAGCCCTAGGCGTTATTTTGTAAATGAGAGGTTGATTTTCTCCATCCTATAAGCTTTTTACATATGCTTATGCTAAGGGATTTTTTTTGTATAGGCACAGGAAGATAGCTGGGTGGTGCCTTTGTGAGTTAATTGACTCTGAATAAGCTACTCTTGAATATCCTGTCATATTTTCTATTAAATGCCCTACTTGTCCTTAGGTCAATTCTAACTTTTCATACCCCAAAAAGAGGGTCCCTATGTGGGACTGAAGGAGCTTTTACCTTTGGTATTGCACTGACTCCAGCCTTTGTAAACTATGTATCCCTCGTAGATTTGGATTCAATGTGGAGTGAGTTGCAGTGAGCTGAAGTGAGGAGTCCCTGGAGAATTAAAGCCATATATTTTCTAATACTGGTGCTAGTGTTTCTTTGTCCACAAACTGTACGGGTTGGTCGTTGGCCCTGAATGGGGCTAGGGAACCCAACGGACTCTAATACGGTTGGGGACCCCAGACAGCCCCAACAAGAATGTGCATGTGTATGTGTGTGCATGTGTGTGTGTGCGTGTGTGTGTGTGGTGTTGTACTGGGGATAGAATCTAGGGCACCACTCATGAAAAGCAAATGTTCTATTACTGAGCTCCATCTTTGATTACTTCTATCATGGTTTGTATATGTCCTCTCCCATTTCTATTCCCACAGATGACTGTAAACCCCTTCGCAAAGTTCTTTGTGTCTTCTCAGTATTACTGGGCATATTTTATTGTTGCTTACTGTATAATGACTTAGTTTGGTTTTATAATTTCATTCGTTATATCTTTCAATATTACAAAAATATTCTCTAACTTTATAGATTTGGTTTCAGTGTTAGCTTCTAATTGAGAGTGTATATTGCTGATATTTTTAATTTCCTTTTTATGACCTAGCACAAATTCTTTATTTATATTCTTTAGCTACGTTATGTTGGATATAGGTAATTGAATCAGAGACAGAGTAAATATTCATTCAACTTAAATTTTCTTTTTTATATCACTAGATCACTAGATCACTAGACATCCCGTTGTTTATTGAATTCCTCGAGCGGGCATCAGTAACATTTTCATTTGACCCTATCACGTGCCAGTGTAGCCCAATGGCATTTGGTTGTTTCAGGAAAACGAAGAGCATCAAATCGTTCATTCATGGGCTTGACGAAGAAGTCTGACCATCTTGTAGGTGGGCGGCCACGTGATCTTTTGACATCCCGTGGGATCCAGCCAGTAATGGCTCTAGTACAGCTGTCGTCTCCAAATCGCATTACATGTCCAGACCATCTGATTTTCGATGCCTTGGCAAGTGAGACAGCATCCCTGACTCCAGAACAGCGACAGGTGAGAACTCTGATTCCTTCTCTCACTTGAGTGAGGTGTGATATTCCAAGCATAGCTCTTTTGATTCCTCTTTGGGAGACCCGAATAGCGTTCTCATCCTGCTTTCGTAGGCTTCAGGTCACTGAGGCATATGTCAATGCAGGGGAAAAGAGTGGAGTTCTTTGACTTTTTTGCTATTTCTTCAATGCTTTTGAAGGCAATCCATGCTGCTCTCTTCCTCCTGCACAGCTCAGGTTTTAGGTTGTTCATCGTGTTGACTTCTCGACCTACATACATATAAATGCTACATTCAGAGATGTTTGTTACATTGAGAGTGAATGGGGCCTCTGAAACTAGTTCATTTTTCATGAACATAGTTTTGTTGACATTCAGCTGTAGACCTATCTTTCCACATTCTCAGTCAAAGTCAGCCAGCATTTGTGCCTCTGGGCTAAAATATGGTGTTGTTTGAATGATGTCATCATCAAAGCGGAGGTCGTGTAGTTGCCGACCGTCTATCTTCACTCCCATTCCGTCCCATTCTAATTGTCGCATGATGTTCTTGAGGGTGGCGCTGAAGTGTCTTGGTGAAATGGTATCACCCTGCTGAACCCCTCTTTTGACATCAATGATCACTTCCCTTGTAGAATGGTGAGATCCTGGTGGTGAATCCATAATACAGCTCACAAAGGTTCTTGATGTATTTGTTTTGAACACCCTGTTTGGCTAGGGCTTCGATCTCAACAGAATCAAAGGCTTTCTTTAAATCAATGAACGCGAGACAGAGTGGCATCTTGAACTCCCTACAAACCTCAATGAGCTTGGTTACCGTGTGGATATGGTCGATTGTGCTGAATCCTTTTTGGAAGCCAGCTTGATCGCATGGTTGTCCTTCAGATAATGTTCTGCCAATCCTGTTCAGGATGACTCCAGTGAACAGCTTGTAGATGATGGACAACAGGCAGAAGGGGCAATAGTTACCAATGTCGTGAATGTCTCCCTTCTAGAACAGTAGAACTGTTCTGCTGGTTTTCCGTTGGTAGGGCACCTTGCATTCAGACAGGTAGCTTGTGAAGAGCCGAGCTAGTGTATTGATGAGTACTGTCGGAAGATTCTTCAGGTGTTCGGGTCTGACTTTGTCTGGGCCTGGTCTTGTTCCTTTCTTTACCGATGAGATGGCATGTTGGATTTCAGAAGGGATTACATTGGGAACGACATATCCACCCCTGCGGAATTTGATATGTGGGCAGGTGGATGTGGCTACCAAAGAGATCTGTGTAGAAGTCCTGGATAATCTTCTCCATTGCCTTTCTGGAAGATGTGATAGATCCATCAGGGCGTTGGAGGGCAGTCATCTTGGTCTTACAGTTGGCGAAGGACAGGTGGGTGTTGCGAATGCTTTTCCCAGCTTCTGCTGCACCTTCCAGTATTTCTTCTCTTCTGTCTTTGAGGTCTTCTTTTATTGCTTCTCTGCACTGATTTGCAAGCTTGGATGTTAGCATTTGGTCGCCTGAGGTTCGCACCTTGCCAAGTTCGCAAATGAGCTCGAGAATTTCTGAAGACAGGTGTCCTTTTTCTGTCTTTCTCTCTCTCAGTATTCTTCACACAATCATCGGGGTGCTGAACCAGTCGGGTGTAGTCTTCATCGATGTCGTCAATGATGGTATCTTCCATGTTGCTGCAATGGTGCTAAAGAGTTCCCAGTTGGTGGTTGTTTTGGGAGTTCTCTTCTTAAACTTTGCAGCCTCTTCTCCCTGTTGCGTGAAGTAGAATTTCCGCACGAAGGAGACAGTGGTCCGATCCTGTTTGGAATTTTGGGACAACAGCAACATCAGTCAGGCAAAACCTTCGTTTGGATATTATGTGGTCAATTTCATTATGGAACTGTCCATCAGGAGATTCCCATGTCCAATGTTTCGCTTCAGCCTTCTGGAACTGTGAGTTCCCATGAATGATTTTGGTGGACATGATGAACTCAGATAGTCTCTCACCCTGTTCATTCCATTTTAAGCCATCGGTCCCGATGTGAGTTCTTCCACCGATCTTCTCGGTCCTATCTTGCCATTAAAATCACCAACTATGATCTTGTAGAAGGTGTGATCTTTTTTATAGAACTCCTCCAGTTCCATGTAGAATTTCTCAATTTCATCTTCCTTGGATCTGGATGTTGGTGCGTAGACAACGAAGATAGAAATTGCTAGCAGTGGGCCACATCTCTTCAAGTGTAATCATTCGATTTGGTCTGTTAGGCATTCAAATGAATCAATGTTCATTGCCATCTTCATGTGGACAAGAACAAGGACGCCACTGACGCCTATTTCGTTATTTCGTTGCATGTTCCTAGGAAGAGTTCTTCTCCAGTGTCAAAACGGCATGATGCAATTGGACGCCTCCTTGTCTCATTCAGACCAATGATGTCATACTTGATCTTTTGCGCTTGTATCATTAGGTCCTCAATATATATGCTTCCAATGCCAGCGTACATGCATTGAAAATACAGGCAGTCAATTTAGTCCTTCTTCAATTCCAGTAATAAAAATGTGTATCTTCTTTTTATATAAATAATTAAATGACAGTTTCCAGCACTCTTGGCCCAAGATGGGCATACAGCACTGTGTTCAATATATGTGGACAGAAGTAATTTGTGTTGCTTTAAACCTTTCCTCCTCAGGTTATCTGTGATCCTCTGTCTTCTCAATATCTTTAATCATGGGTTGAAAGTATACTCAGAGGATCCAACAAAAACTTAGAGGATCCAACAGAAAACTGAGGCTTTACTTAAAGGCAAGATGTAAGGATGAAAAAAAGACTAAAGCTTATATAAAACCTTTAATCAGAATACTCAATTTGATTGTGACATGGGAAATGTGTTGGTATGTTTTAATATTTATCCCACCTTAATGTGAAAATAAACTTATAATTGTCCAAATTCCAAAGTTATAGAAGTATATAGAATTAAAAGTAATTTTTCCTTTCAATTTTGCATCAATACTCAAGTGTCTCATGTGTTGTTTTTATTATTTTAATTTGTATTCAGGTTCTGTGACTTGCAGTATTGTTAATGATATTGTACCAGGTACATAATTTCAACACTATACTCATCAACAGTCTACCCAACTTCAAGAAATTCATCCTTCTGTCCACCTACAGCTATCATAGCCTCATACATGTAGGCAATTATAATGAAAAGCTTCTATGAATCTTCCAAGAAATTTAGCTTCTTATAATGATTATCTGCTAGTGAATTATTGTCCTTTCTATTGATTTAAAAGTTTCAGTATATATTAATTTAGAAATTGAGGCTTTTGGTGATATAAGTAACTAATCTTTGTTTATACCCCATGTAGAAAGTTTTTACCTATCTGTAATTATGTTATCATTTGCATCAATTGTCTTCCCGTTCATCATCAATTTGCTCGAGCAGGCACCAGTAACATCTCCATATGTCCTGTTTCATGCTAGTAGACCCCAAGGGCATCTGCTTGCTCCAGGAACATGAAGAGCCTCAAACCATTCCATTAGGTCATGGTAATGAGGTCTATAATTGTTACTGGCATTTTGCATATCAAATACGATATGGGTAGCTTGCCAGGCTCTGCCATCGCGAGTGGCATACACTTTGTAGTCACCTCTGATCTGATCTTCAGCATTTTTTGATGAATCACGTGGCTGCTTGCAGCCACGTGAGCCAGGCTGTGATCAGCTCTTCTGCTGGTTAAGTTCTGATGAATAATTTCATTATGTTAATGAATTGGTATAAAATCTCAGTTTTTGTAGTAGAATGCATATTGCACAAACATATATTGATAAATTTAAAGGCATATATTGATATATATATATTCAAAAGCATATATGTTATATTATATAATATATTATATTGTATTATATAATCTTATACATTATAAAATCATATATTTATGTATAATATACAAACATATATTGATATATGTTAAAATATCAAACATATATTGATAAATTTAAAATTTCTACCTCCTCCTAAGTGATTGAACTGTATTCTTTCTAAGCTCTATCTAAACTTTGAGAAGTATTTTAATTTTCTATTTACAGACATTGTCCAACTCCTTGCAACTTTGCTCTATATCTCCTGGACATTTTGAGATTATTTGGAATTTTAGATCCAGGCTCTACAAACTCAATTAGAAATGTCGTTTCTAGTTCAAAAATCCTCACAGAAAAGCCTTTTATTATTTTATACTAACATTATCTTCATTATTTTAGACATAATTATAAATATGTTATGATTCATTGTTTGATACTGTGTCTTGTACTTTGTTGAGGAGATTTTTGTTCTGATTTAATTAGCAAGTATACTTCTGTGAGTCATTTATTTAAAAAGTGCTGTTTTTAGTTCTTGCAAATCTTACAATGTATTTCCTTTGTTTTTTTTATAACTAAGACCTTTAACAATATGCAATTCTTAGAATTTCCCTTGGTGTCGGGGGCGCCGCGGGGTCCCCCCGAAAGTGCCGGGAAGCGAGTTCCCTTCTACCTCCGAAGCCGGCGGTGAATGGATGAAGACTCAGGAATCCGATGCAGGTTTAAAAGGGCTTTACTGCCGCAGACCGCTCAGTCGGTGTGAGCTCTAAGTCTGGGGGGTAACCAGCTAGAGGATATCAGGAGAACAGGAACGTCGGGCGCAATGGACAGACAGGCACTGACACAAGGGAGGTCAAATACTGCTGCTGCCGTTTACTGAGGGCAAATCTTTTCTTTTTATGTTCAAGAAATGCACAGACTCAAGATTACACCAGTTATTTTTTAGCAAAGGAGACATTTTTTAACAACAAAAGGAGTTTATAGTGTCTACCACATATGACCACCTTTTGCCTGCTTGCCTGCACCTGTTTTTCAGACATGTTTTTCTGACGTCTTTTTGTTTTTATATACTTTCATATTTGCCTTAAGTAAGATACATATTTTTTTAATTTTTATATTCATAGAATTACTTACTAGCTCTATGCACATATTATAGATTAACTTAACCTACTCCTAAATAGAAACTTCTATGCAGAGTTTATTATTGTAAGATTATTAAGATTTTTGTACTAGAAAGTGTTAACTTTAACAGGCCCAATTATTTTTCACACAGGAGGTTTAGGGAGGCTAATCACTGCATTCCCGTCAACAGGGGGTAGCCAGTCACCTCGACCCATAGGTCAAGAATTCTCCCTTCCCTATGATGGGAAGCAAAGGCCTGAAGGCCACAAGCCTTTCCTTATCAAGGACCTGAGACCAGCTCAGGCCTTGGCAGCCAGCTCTTGCGGGCTGACATTTTTTACTATCTTTGTTTTATGCTATAATTGTGTATAATGAAAACTACGGTTGCCACAGGTTTTTCTCTTTGTCCAGTCTCTTCATTACTCAGAGTCTAAGTTTCAGCATAAACAGGCGCTCTAATTGCACACCAAGCATTCTTAGAAACAACCAAAGGATTCTAGGGGGCTTTGTTGGCGACAGTCCCTTTTAAGGGGGAAGCACCGTCTGGTAACTGTCCCTTTTAGGGGAAGTACCGAAGCCATCCCCTGGCCCAGTGAGCACTTTCATGCTACGGCGAGCCAGTGCGCGGGAGCCGTGGCACTTTACTATCACAGGTTCCGATATACAATCCAAGAGCAGGGAAAACCTCCAGACTCTGGGTTCCCAGCTAGGCCCCAGCCAGGTGTAGGCCAGGATGGCTGCCACCATGTGTTGAGGCCCAACAGAGAATGGAGAGGACGGAGAAGCAAAATGCAGGGAAGCCGAAATGGCAAAAGGGGGAAAAAGAGAGAGATTCTTTCTTTTTACAGCTTATTTTATAGCTAGGAATCCCCTCAAACTCCCCAGCCCATCCCATTCTGGGCTGGGCTATCTAGAGATGAAAACAGGAAAATAGCTTTATAGAAATGTAGCAACTTCAGGAGACCATCTGGTTGTTTACAAGGACCCAGAGCTAATTAAAAGCCTCCTGGCAGAGCTGGGAGAAGCTATAAGCTAAATGTAACTTCCCCTGGCAGGAAGGATCAAATGCCCTCAGGTAATTTCTCCCAGCACCTCACCTAATATCTTGAGCCAAGATCTGCCTGGAATTGCCTTTATAGGGTAGAGAAGGGGGTTTCTGAGATGGCATGTCTCTGTACCAAAGACTAATACTAATGCCAGTTAAATATTTCTCCAAGCCTTCACAAGAGTCTAGTCTACTTCCACAGTAGTTTTGTATTTTAATTGCCTTTGAGTTATCAGGGAGCCATGCTTGCTTGCTTGGAGTCAAACAGCATTTCTCTCTGGTCTAATTACTTAGAGATCGAACGTGGCCAGGCAAATATGATGGTAAGATCTAGCTAGTCCCACGATGATTGTGGTAGCATGAGAGAATATTTATACCAGTCAGTACAGAATACATGGTCAGATAAGACTGCCACATTCAGACTACCCCCTATCTATGAAGTGACAGGCAGGGAGGCAATCCAGGGCAGATGCAAAGGCCTCAGGCTTTTAGGTTTCCTGCAACACCTTGGTAAATTATACATATATATGCACATATATGCATATACACATATATGTACATATATATATACATATATAATTCTGGATTCTAGTATCACACATCTCACATAAGATGCCAGGTGTTATTGCTTTTTCTCCTCTAAGCAATACACACATGCATGCACACATGAACACACACACACAAACAAAAGTCCAATTTCATTTGGGAGATTTCTAGAGTGTTTTTAAACTTTGTCATTCAAAAATTTAACTGTGGTAGTTTCAACTATGTCTTTATTGTATTAATTCTGCTTGAATTTCAGCAAGCTCTTGGAGGTTTAAAACTCTAGTTATTCCTAACTCAAGGGAGTTGTTGCTAGTATATAATTGATAATGTTGTCCTCTTCCATTTATTCCTCCTTTCTTCCTGTGTCTTCTAGTCTTATCACATAAGTTTCCTATAACAGTAGATTGAACCAGAAGTGTCCACTTGCAAAATAAGAAATGTAAGTCTAGTGCTAACTCTTTTGCTTCTTATAAAGAAAATAATCAAGGACTAAACCCAGGTAAAATTTTGACAAGGTCAATAGAAGTATGATCTGAGATTTATAATGTTGGAGAAAAGGATATTTGGATAATGGTGGCTGGATACTGGCACTCTGATGGTAGGTATAGTGTACACATCTAGAACAATAAACCTGGTGCTTTTGTAAATATATTCTTTTAATGCATTTAAAAGTGGATGTCACTTTTGTTTCTCTCAGTTATATTTTTTCTATTTAGTCACTGTGAAATAACAAAGATATTTATGATTGCTTTACACACATACAGTGTTTTTTAACACCTAACTGTCCACCAATTCCCTCCATTAGCTTCCTATCTACCAGTAGGTTTTTTTAGAGCGTTGCATTTTAATACATTTTTGTTATGTGATTCACATTACTATTGTCTATAGTTTCATACCTAACATTTTGCCACTTTTTAGTACCACCTCCTTTTCCCAGTTGAAGGCTTCACTCCATCATAGATGTTACCCCTTTCCTGCCCTATCCCTCAGCCTCGTCAAGTGGCATGATCCTACTGAATACCAGTTTCAATGTTCTTTGTTTCCATTGTCTTTGGTTATTTATTATTCACCATTGTGTTTCTTTATATCCTGCATAAGAGAATGACCATTCTGTATCAGTCTTTTTTCCCTCTGACTGACTTAACTCAGCATGATATTCTCTGGGTTCCTACACGTAGCGACAAATTTCATGACTTTATCTTTTCTATGGCCATTATATATATATGTACAATAGTTTTTTTATCCAATCATTTTTTCTTGGATCCTTGGGTTGTTTTCAAATTTTGGCTATTGTGGATAGTGTTACAAAGAACATATGGCTAATAATGTCTTTTTCCATTTCATTTTTTGGGCCTTTGGGGTATACCCCAAAAACTGGGATTGCTGGGTCAAAAGGAAGTTCAAATTCTAGACATTTTAATGAATATACATATTGTTTTCCAGAAAAACTAGATGAGTTAACATGCCCACCAGCTGTGAATGAGAGTCCCTTTCTTCCTGAATCTAAGCCAGCACTGATTGTTCTTTTTCTTTTTTGAAGTGTGTGCAGTATCTGTGGCATGTGATGGTATCTCATTGTTAGTATGAGGTAGTTTTAACAAGTCAGTGTGTGTTTTCCATGCTACAGATATTAAAAAGCTGCATTTTACTCTTCGCCTGAAAAACTTTAATTAGTTCTGTGCAGGAGGGCCAGGTTCAATTCCTAGGATGATGAGGTCCCTCAAGCATAGTTAGGAATTTTCCCCAAGCATGGAGTCAGGACCAGTATGTGAACCCTTCTGGCTGTGATCCAACTACCCTCTCCACCAATTTATTGATTATCTTCCATTAATAGCAACCTTTCTGAGGTTGTTCACCTTTAAACTTCTTGGGATATAATTTTAACTAATGTGAAAAAAAGTTCTAACACCGGAATTTAAAATTTGATAAGGACTGTAGCAAAAAATGATGGGAGAAATGACATGAATTTTTATCTTCCAGAAGGAGCATTCATTCATGAATGCGTTCAGTCTCTGTGAAATCATTCAGTCTCTGTGGAGACTGAAGCGGTCATTGAAGCCCTTGCCAAACAGGGTGTTCAAAACCAATACACCAAGATCCTTTGTGAGTTGTATTATGGACTCACCACCAGGATCTACAAAGGAAGTGATCATTGATGTCGAAGAGGGGTTTGACAGGATGATACCATTTCACCAAAACTCTTCAGCGTCACCCTCGAGACATTATGTGACAATTAGAATGGGAAGGAATGGGAGTGAAGATAGATGGTAGGCAACTAACAACACCTCCGCTTTGCTGATGACATCGTTCTAAAAACACCAAACATTAGCCATGCAGTACAAATGCTAGCTGACTTCGGCGAGAATGTGGAAAGATAGGTTTACAGCTGAATCTAAAGAAAACTGTTTATGAAAAATAAACTAGTTCCAGAGGCCCCATTCACTCGCAATGGAAAAGACATCTCTGAATGCAGCAGTTATGTGTACCTAGGTCGAGAATTCAACATGATGAATGACCTAAAACCTGAGCTGAGCAGAAGGAAGAGAGCGGCATGGATTGCCTTCAAAGGCATCGAAGAAATAGCTAAAAGGACAAAGAACCTCCAGCTCTGGGCACATCTCTGACATCACCGTTCTCCCTGCATTAACATACGCCTCAGACACCTGGGCCCTATGAAAGCAGGATGAGAATGCTATTCGGGTCTCCCAGTGAGGAATCTAAAGAGCTATGCTTGGAATATCACGCCTCACTCAAGTGAAAGAAGGAATCTGGAGTTCTGACCTCCATCGCTGTTCCAGAATCAGGGGCGCTGTCTTGTTTGCGAAGGCATCAAAAATCAGATGGGCTGGACATGTAATGCAATTTGGAGAGCGACCGCTGGACTAGAGCCATTACTGGCTGGATCCCACGGGATGTCAAAAGATCATGTGGCCGCCCACCTACAAGATGGTCAGACTTCCTTGTCAAGACCCTGAAGGAATGGTTTGAGGCTCTTCACATTCCTGAATCAACCAGATGCCATTGGGCTACTTTGGCACGTGATAGGGTCCAATGGAAATGTTACTGGCACCCACTCGAGCAAATCGATGAATAACGGGATTCACGTGATCACGCGTGATCAAGGAGGAACACAGTCAGATTATTTACAAGTGGCACTCTCCCTGTGCTATTTGCTTATTTCTTTCAGGGACTCTGTAGTAGCATTAAAGTGGGCCTGGAATCATTCTGCCAACTGAGTGCTAGATCCAGGGGCCATGATTCTTTTGGCCTATGGTGCTGAGGACTCACAGAACAACCTCAGCGATGTTCAGGAACCTCCAATTTTATTCCTGGTGATGCTTGATGCTTTGCATGTATGGTAGAGAAAGTGGATGAGAAATGTGGCAGGCATGCACTCTAATTGCTGAATCATTCCTGCCCCCATATATAGAATTCTTATGCAAGACCAATATGGAGAGGTATCTCGGTATCAGAAAGAGGTTTGAGTTATTCCACCTAGCCTTGAGATGTTGAGAGGAAGGGCCAGTTTCACTGAAAGCCATGAATATTTCCGTTGAGTTTTATATTCTGTTCTGAGATGGCGGTTCTGTCTCTTGGAGTCTGTGCTTTTTACCAACAGACTATCATACTGATTTGGAATACAGGTTCTTATAAGTGCCTGTGTAACCATGTAATTAGGGAATTATTAATTAGAGGTTACTTTTTTAAATTATATGTTCTGGCATAGTCTTTGAATAAAAATAATTTAGTTAAATGAGAGGCGTTAAGGGAATCTATCTAACCATATGAATGCAGTAGTGATTGATTAGAAAATTCACTAAGTTTCCAAAATATACAGAACTGAAACCTGAACCATGCTATCAAGAAATCCTCTGGTTCATTTCTAGGAACGAGAGATCAAGTCTCCATAGAAAAGCAACAAAAATTTAGACTTGGTAACCATGAAATTTTTATGGTATTTGCCTCAGTAAGCTGATTTTATTAGCAATAGTTGAAAGAATTAAAAACCTATTTATTTTTCAAAATATTTAGGTTAAGTAAATGATAAATGATAATTTTCAGTTTTTAATGAGAATGGGATGTCTGGAAATAAAAATTTTACTCTTCTGGATGTCTCTATTCCACAATAAAAGTGTGAAAAGGTCTTTCTTGTAATATGTGTTTTGGAGGTTAGAAGACAAAGCCTATGCTTAAGTTTCAAATATTTTCTTGAAGAATCAAATCTGTTTTAAAACTACATTTTAGAACTACATCTTCTTTGCTCACTGTTTAGAGTGCACACATAATTATTAAGATTAACCACTAATTTGTCATTCTATAAGTGCTGCAGTAATTGCTCATAGAATAGTGTTTTTCAGTGATATGTGCTTAATATTAATGACTTGAGTTCAACTTCTGAAAGGGTAAAACATGTGCTATTTCTTGGGAGATGAATAATTAACCAATATTTTATTGTTCTTCTAAAGTCTGTATTTCTTCTAATCATGATGTGGATGTTACAGGGTAAAAGTCATGAATATCTGTACTAGAGAAAGGATAATGTGTTCAACAGTGTTCTTGGAGAAAGAAAGCAGAGTTGGCATAAATATGTCTTTTAATGGAATAAAGTCTCATGGGAGTTATTCATTCCAATTCAAGATTCCAGATGCAAATTTTTTGGAGACCAGGGGCCTCTTTGTGTCTCTACAATATGCACCGGTGTTTTGTGCATGGTCTGCCCTCTATAAATATTTTTAAGTTTTGGTTTAGCCCACTACTTGTTGATTATCTATTCTGCTTGGTACTGCATTAAATATTTTAGTCTAATTATCTCATTCAATTTTATGCATTTATTTCAATCCCATTTATCAGATGAGAAATTTAGCATACAGTTTATCTTGTCTGATGCCGCAAAACTGGGCTGTGGGGAGTTATTAATCTACTCCAAAGCCTGTGATCACTGGAGCATACTTCTCAGATGAATATGTGGATGAATGGATTCATATTACTGCACTACTTAAGGCTGCTTTACTGTTATAGCCTGAAAACTTTACTCACATATTTACATTTTGTATGAATTAATATCAGAATAAAACAAATAAACAGAAAAATTTGTCTCTAGATAAACTACCTTGGAAAATATTCTTCATGAGAGTTTCACATGTTTATGTGGAGATGGTCATTAGTGGGCCTTGAGAGGAGATAGAAATATAAAACGGTTTGGGAGAATTGTGTTTGGAATAATTTGTATTCAAAAGTATTTCTTTTTTGCTGCAATGTTCAGAAATTGGTAACTTTTTAGAGATTTAGCTTTCTGTGAGTCTCCTGATATTCTGTATGAAAAGATAATGCACTTCAGATGCTTGTGAAATGAAGCATTAGGGTGTTTTCAGTGACTCTTGGTTCATGGTAAAAGTATCTGCTTGTGAAATGAAGCATTAGGGTGTTGCCAGTGACTCTTGTTTTATGATAAAAGTATCTTCTGATACTTTTTGGAGAGAGGTCATAGACAATCTATTAATTTACTGAGTTCTTGAGCCTGGCTTCATGTTTTTTGATTCTTGAGAGGATATTGATCAGAAAGTATGCCTTTATCAAACATCTTTTTACATTTTTACTAAGTGACCATAAATTACAAAGTCACAAAGATGTTTATGATTGAGTTCACTGTTACAATACCAATCCCTTCACCAGTGCCCACTAAGCACCACCATTGTCCCCAGTTCCTATGCTCCCCCAGTCTGCCCCCTATGATAGGCACTTTACCCTTTCCCCACTGTACTAGAATCCACATCCCTAACTTATCCCCCACACCTACCCACTAAAAAGCTTCATATTGAACATCAGTTCTCCTTGTCCTCATTTCTATTGCTATTGGGAATTTCATATTCCCTACAAAGTTTCTTTATATCCCACATATGAGAGAGATAATTCTAAGTCCATTCTTCTTCTGACAGATTTCACTCAACAGGATTCTCTCCAGATCCATCCACCTTGGAGAAAAAATGTGTGACTATTCTTATGACTGAATAGTATTCCACTGTGTTCACGTAGCATTGTTTCTTTATCCAGCCATCTGTCCATGCGCATTTGGGTTGTTTCCATACTGTGGCTTATTGAATATAGATCTGCAATGAACATAGGTATGCAGATGCATTTTCTTCACCCTCAAGTATCTTATTTTTATCAGACAATCTGTGTGCTGTTCTGCATAATTCAAGTAAATT